>CM076584.1:653978679-654221773 GCA_034641835.2 Pinus albicaulis | reverse complement strand
ATACCTTCTCCTTGGCCTTATACTCATCAATATCCTCCTCAACCTATCAACCCTCCTTTCCAACCATATCCACCTCAATCTCCTCAATGGGGTGACTCATCACAAGGGTGGAGGCCTCAAAAAACACAACCTCTTACTTTTATGCCTCCACCACAACCTCAATCATAGCTCCCTTGCCATAACTCACCTAAGCAACCTCAACTGCCTACCCAACCCAATCCAAACCCGAACAATAAGCAGGCACAACAGGTGTAAAGTGAGGAGACATCCTATCCTGCTTATGTTGTGGAAATTCAAGAGATCAACCTTCGGTCTGGGAAGGTACTTCCAGATTTTCACCCACCTTCTCCACCTGAAGAGCTTGAAGGAGAGAAGGAAGAAAGTTTCCCTCAATCCAATGCACCTCCTTAACCTGCTAGGTTGATCCAACCTAAATAGCACACCCCAGAAGAGGCATAACTTCTCGTATAATTGAAGAAATTGTGTGTCAAAATACCCCTTCTCCAAGCCATCAAATATGTCCCCATTTACAACAATCTTATCAAGGAAGTTTCCTTCAAAAATCCCAGGAGAAGAAGAAGACATATCACCACTATCAATGTTGTTGGGCAAATGTCTAATCTAATACTTTGAAGGTTGATCTCCCCAAAGTGCCTAGATCCTGGTAGCCCAGTAGTGGATGTGCATATTGATAGCATTATGGCCCCTAATACCTTGATTGACCTTAGCGCTGCAATCAATGTGATGACCAAGGAAACCATAATCAAACTCAACCTCCAAGGGGCCTTGAGGAAGACCACTATAGTACTACAACTTGCATACAAATCCACTGTAGCTCTCGAGGGAGTTATTGAGGATGTAATGGTCTCCATTGACTCCTGGGAGTACCATACTGATTTCCTTTTGATCTAGCCCAAAACCAAGTTTAATGGCTACCCTCTCATCCTAGGATGACCTTGGTTGGCCACTGTTGATGCCTACATTAGTTATAGGGATGGGAACATGACCATTAAGAATGGGCATCTATTTAAATAACTTGTGTTATATCCTCCTACTCAACCTTCTATTGAGTATGAATTTCCCTTGTGGTTAGATGATAAGGAAGATGAATAATTTTATCAGGCATCCCTCTACCCAGTTTGCACACTATACATTGTTATAGGGGGAAGGTGGCTTGATGAAGATGACCTTAATGACCATATCTTACATAATCATCCTCCCACTACCATGCCAGTTGATGAACTAATGAAGGAATCTGAAAGTAACCCTTGGATTGATTTGTGATATGTTGACCCTAACCTAGAACATGCCAAGGTTGTAAAGATTAGCGCATCCAGAATTCTAAAGATCAAACCCTCTCTCTTAGATGATAAGGAAGAATAATTATGCCGTGTTTTGAGGCAACACTTGGATGTTTTTTTCTTGGGACTATTAGGAGATGAAAGGTGTACATCCCTTAGTTTTTACTCATTATATATACATCAAAGAGGGATGCAAGCCTATGCGCTAACCCTAGATAGAGATGAACCTGAATCTTAAGGACATTGTGAAAGAGGAATTAAAAAAGATATTGGATGCAGGCTTCATATAACACATTTCAGATAGTGAGTGGGTGTCCTCCCTTGTTATAGTTTCCAAGAAATATGGGAAGTGGAGAATCCATGTTGATTATCGATAACTTACCAAGGTTACAAAAAAGGACCACTTCTCTTTAACTTTCATTGACCAAGTCATTGATGGAATTATAGGGAAGATATCATTTTACTTCTTATATGGTTTTAGTGGGTACAAGCAGATACAAATCAACCTTGATGATATGAATATATGGACAAAATAGTTTTGTTGTGCTAGCTTCCTCATCAGTAAAATAAATGTGTTTAGGATTGTCTCAAATTAGAAGGTTAAGAGAGGGTTCATGTGTCATGTTTTGTGTGTCTTTTATGATAAATTCATTAAGTAAATTAGTTGTTAAAAACACATGTATAACAAGTAAATTGTAGAGAAATAATACACAGAAAACATGCTACATAGTAGCTGATAACATTGTTCACCCCTCCTAGGCTACAACTCCATGGACCTGCTTCAATGGCTTGGCCTTCTTTGGATTAATGGTCTATTCTTTGATTACATGCACCTACAGTGCTCCAATGGCTCTGGAACCTGCTCCATTGGATTTAGAAGACTTAAAAACCCCTAGGCCGCCTCTTCTGGCTCTGAAAATGGTCTTCAGGTGATCTAGACATGGCCTCCTCTCTCGGTGGCCTTGGGCTTCTTTAATCTTCAAAGTGAAAAAAACACTTACAAAAGTGCTACTCTGCCTAATTTGGTCGAAATATGCTCTAGTTATGGCCTAATCAATTTTGGCCTAGGAAACCTCCACTAAGTCTGGAGAAACTCCAGTTAACTCCGCCACATTTGGGAGTTCCTCCGAAAATGGCGGACTCCGCCAATTAGTGTTAATCCACACTTAAGGATTAACTAGAGTTTAATTAAAGTTAAGTGTGGTTTAAACTAGAGCTTAGGCACTAATTTCACGTTAATTTAATCTGCAACATAATTGAGGTTTAACGCCTTTAAAACATGTTTAGTGGTTAATTAAAACCCATGTTTAAAACTAACTTTGTGCCATTAGTAATAGCCTCTGCCACAGTCACGACGCGAGGTCCCGTGGTTTGGGGCTGGCCCCCATATCCCACCACCATACCATTGTTTAAAACTCAAATACAAACGTGTTGCAATACATGGTAGGACTGAAATGATAGCAGGAGTGGTAAATCTTGTGCATAGCGTGGGGGAGGTCACGGGGCCGAGCTCGACCTCCACCCAACCACCAATAATTTTTTTTCCCAACCATACAAAATTAAATTCAGATCATACATAGTCAAATTCGACCTTTGGAGGGGCACGTGGTGCCCTCCGGGCTAGCCACGTGTTGTTAGAAAATTATATATTATAGAGCAATGCAACACATAAAATATGCAGAAAACACAAGCACACAAAACACATAAAACCAGAGAGACACAGATATACGTGGTTCACCCAGTTTGGGCTACATCCACCCTGAACATCCTGTCCTTCCTTTCTATTATCCAGCAAAATGAAGGGACACAACCGGAAACATATTTGCTGTAATATCCTCTGTTCTCTCTCACAGTCTCCCTATCAGTTTCTCGCTCTGAGAATACACATGCAATACACAACCGCAATAAAATACCCTCATACAAATGAGGGGTTGCTTTCTAGGGAAAAAAACCCTAAACTAAACATAACTTCAACCATCATACCATCCACCTAATGAACGGCCCAAATTGACTAGAAATTACTATACTTTTACAAGGCTGCCCCCCCTAGACCCCCCAAGAAGCGTTTAATTACGGGCGGCCTTGCCTCCCCATTAAGGTACGGGGGTCCAATGCTATGATACAAAATAAACAAGATAATCAGGCTCCACACCCAACAATCTCCCACTTGGAGACTGATTGTAGCAACTCCACCGTTGCTTCATTTGCTGGACAATGACTCCTCTTTGGACCTAGTTGTTTCTCATCTTCATCGTCATCCTTGAAGACTAATTGAAACTGAGCATAATCTCAGTTTCTTCCTGGTTACAACTTTGTTAGCATATCTGCATGATTATGGCTAGTGTGTATCTTTTCTAGCTTCAACTGTCCATCTTCTAACACTGACTGTATGAAATGGTACTTGAGCTGTATGTGTTTAGTGCTGGAATGAAATGTTGAGTTCTTTGCAAGATGAATGACACTTTGGCTATCACTGTATAACGTGCCCATATCATGCTTCTTACCTGATTCATCCATAAACCTTTGTAACCAAATCATTTCTTTACTAGCCTCTGCAGGAGCAACATGCTTTGCTTCTATTGTTGAAAGTGCAACAACACTTTGAATTTTTGAAACCCAACTGACAGTTGTTCCACCTATAGTAAATACATATCTTGTAGTGCTCCTCCTATTATCTCTGTCACCTGCCATATCTGCATCAACATATCCCTGTAGAGAAATGTTTGAACCACCAAAACATAATGCTTGATTTGTGGTACCTCTCAAATATCTGAGAATCCATTTTACTGCCATCCAATGTTCTTTTCCTGGATTATTCATGTACTTGCTTACAACTCCCATTGCATGTGCAATATCAGGCCTTGTGTAGACCATTGCCTACATTAAGCTTCCAACTGCTGATGCATATGGAACTTTAGACATATATTCAATTTCTTCTTGGGTCTTGGGGCACATATCCTTACTAAATTTGAAATGGCTATCAAAAAGTGTACTAAATGGTTTTTCATTCTGCATATTAAATCTTTTCAACACCTTTTGTATGTACTCATTCTGAGACAGTGTTAATTTGCGATTTTTCCTGTCTCTAGTTATTCTCATACCAAGGATTTGTTTTGTAGCTCCCAAATCCTTCATTGAAAATGAATTTGCCAACTTTATTTTGAGCACATTTATTTCTTGCATGTTAGACCCTGCAACAAGCATGTCATCTACATATAATAACAACATATATAGCTTCCATCATTTTGTTTTTTCAGATAAACACAATGATCAGAGTGATATCTAGTATAACCTTGTTCGGACATAAACCTGTCAAATTTTAGATACCACTGCCTTGGAGCTTGTTTTAAGCCATACAAGCTCTTCTTAGCCTGCACACTAATTTTTCCTTCCCTTTGACCTCATATCCTTCTAGTTGCTGCATATAGATCTCTTCCTCCAAATCTCCATGGAGAAATGTTGTCTTTACATCTAACTGTTCAAGATGCAAATATTCCGCTGCTACAAGACTTAAAATAGTTCTGATTGAAGTCATCTTAACAACATGAGAAAATATTTCATCAAAATCAATACCTTTCTTCTATGCAAACCCCTTTACCACAAGTCTAGCTTTGTACCTCTGTTTTCCTCCATCTTCTTCCTTCAACCTGTAAACCCATTTATTCTGCAATGTAGTTTTACCTGGAGGCAACATGACTAAGTCCTAAGTCTGGTTATGCATTAAGGAATCCATCTCTTCTTCCATGGCTAGCTCCCACTTCTTGTTGGTTTCAACCCGCATTGCTTCCTTAATAACATTTTGGTTCACCAGAATCAGTCAAAAATAAATAATATAATGAGGAGAGTATCATTCAGGGGGTCTACTTATCTTGGTAGATCTTCTGACACCACTTTCAGGTGTTTGAGGTGCCTGTTGCTGTTGTTGTGGCTGTTGATTATTATTATTTTCAGGAACCTTTACTTTTTCTGTGATCTCATCAAGAACTGTGTATTCTTTGTTTTCTTTTTCCTGTTTCTTTTCTTGCAACTGATTCTTATATAATACCTTTTCATTGAATATTACATCTCTGCTCCTAATGATTTGGTGATTTTCATAATCATATAAGTAATAACCAAAATCATTAACACCATATCCAATAAAGGTACATTTCTTTGATTTTGCCTCAAGCTTTGTTATGTTTTCTTTATTAATATGGACAAAGGCCTCACAGTCGAAAGGCTTTAAAAAAGAGTAGTTTACCTTTTTACCTATCCATGATTCCTCTGGAATACCACCATCCAAGGAACTTGAAGGCCCTCTATTTATGAGATAAACAAAAGTATCTACAACATCTTCCCAAAATTGTAAAGGAAATATTGCATGCAATCTCATGTACCTTGCATGCTCCATGATTATTCTGTTCATCCTTTCTGACACACCATTTCCTTGTGGTGTTCTTGGAACTATCTTCTCTCTGCGAATTCCATGCTCTAAACAGTACCTATCAAACTCTTTGCTGCAATATTCACCTCCACTGCCTGATCTGAGACACTTCAACTTCTTTCCTGTCTCAATCTCAACCAAAGCTTTCCATTTCTTGAAAGTATCAAATACATCAGATTTATTCTAAATATAATAAATCCAAGTTTTTCTAGTTGCATCATCAATAAAAGTAACACAATAACGAGAGCCACTGAGAGATGATACCTGAGCAGGTCCCCGTACATCTCTATGCACAAGCTCTAATTTTTCGCTCTTCTTTTCTTTCCCAACTCTGAGAAATTTGACTCTCTTCTGCTTTCCATAAATACAATTCTCATAGAAATCCAAATCAACATTCTTCAAACCCGTAAAATTTTTTTTGAGTGAAGAATCTTCATCCCCTTCTCACTTATGTGTCTGAGCCTATGATTCCATAATATTGCATCTACTCCTTTTGAAGTTAAAGCATTAACAGAGTTAGAAATACCATTGCATAAATAAAATGTACCAACCTTTTCGCCTTTTTCTATTACCAGGGCTCCTTTGGTGACCTTCCAAGTTTTATCTGTGAAAGTTGTCACACAACCTTCACTGCCTAGCTACCCTGTTGAAATCAGATTTTTCTTCAGATCTAGCACAAACCTTACCTCCTTTAATAACCATTGGTTTCCATTCTATTTTTTTACAAGAAATTTTCCCATTCCAACAATTTTACAGGGTTTATCATCACCCAAACGAACTTGTCCAAAATCTCCTTGAACATAGTCATGAAAATATTTCTTATCAAGTGTGGCATGGAATGAGGCCCCTGAATCTACCACCCGGGAATCAGTAACATTTTCGAAAGAAAGAATCAAAGCATCTTGTAACACATCACCTGTCACATTTTCTTCATGATTTTTTTCTTGCTGTGCATCTCCTTCTTTTCCCTTCCGAGATCTACAGTCTTTCGTCAGGTGTCCTTTCTTTCCGCATTTCCAGCACACTATCCCCGATTTGGACTTGGATCTGCCTTTCCTTGATTTACTGTGATATCCTGAGTTCTTTCCTCTTTCCATTTTTCTTCCCCTAGACTCTGCACTCAAAGCATTACCCGATTTCTCACCGAAGCTTTTCCGTCGCATTTCCTCACTAAGGATAGCACTGACAACATCATCAAACTTTAAAGTACTAGATCCGGAGACATAGTTACTAATGGCCATAACTAAACCATTCCAACTTTCTGGAAATGAGCACAAAAATAACAAAGCTCTAACTTCATCATAAATTTTTACCCCTACAGAACTTAACTGACTGGTAACTGTATTAAAATCATTTAAATGGTCTACAACAGATCCACCTTCCGACATCTTCATATTAAATAAACGTTTCATAAGAAATACTTTGTTTGAGGCCGAGGGTTTTTCATATAATTTCGCCAACACCTTAATCAAACCCTCTGTTGTTGATTCCTTCGAAATATTGAAGGCTAATGATGCCGCGAGGCACAATCGTACTATTCTGAGTGCCTTTCTATCGAGAATCTCCCATACTGTGTCTGTCATAGTCGTCGGCTTCTTTGTTTTTCCACTCAATGGTAGGTACAGATCTTTCTGATACAGATAATCTTCCATCTGCATCTTCCACAGTGGGAAGTTTTGGCCATTAAATTTCTCGACCCTAAATTTATCATCTTCCGCCATTTCTCTCACTCGAACCAGGAACCCTTCTTTCGTGCGAGTTTATTAGCCAAATAGACCTTTGGCTTTGATACCAGTTGTTAGAAAATTATATATTACAGAGCAATGCAACACATAAAACATGTGGAAAACAGAAGCACATAAAACACATAAAATAAGAGAGACACAGATATACGTGGTTCACCCAGTTTGGGCTATGTCCACCCCGAATAGCCAGTCCTTCCTTTCTATTATCCAACAAAATGAAGAGGCACAACCTACAACAGATCCACTGTAATATCCTCTCTTCTCTCTCACACTCTCCCTATCTATTTATCGCTCTGAGAATACACATACAATACACAACCACAATAAAATACCCTCACACAAATGAGGGGTTGCCTTTTAGGGGAAAAAACCCTAAACTAAACATAACTTCCACCATCAGATCAACCGCCTAATGAACAACTCAGATTGACTAAAAATTACTATACTTTTACAAGGCAATTTTACATTCGCCCCCCCCTGGACCCCCCAGGCAGTGTTTAATTACGGGCGGTGATGCCGCCCCATTAAGGTACAGGGGTCCAACACTATGATACAAAATAAACAAGATAATCAGGCTCCACACCCAACACGTGTCAGCACCTAATTGGTCCGACCAAAACCAATAAAATTGCGACAAATCACAACCAATCCAGACATGCCACTTAGAATCAACTCATTGGTCCACCTGGGAGGAATATTTTGGGAATATTATTTGGAATATTCTTTTTTCTGACTGGGTTGTACGGATGCCTAGTCAGCATCCCTGTCACAAAATTTTTCCTGTTTATGCATTCGAACAAATCGCTCTAACTTTCTCATACAGACTCTGTTTTGAGCGAAACGAAGTGCACTAGATTCCTGGTGCCAAGACCTATCTGTTATTTATAGTTTGGAGTGATTATGAAAAATTTGAATTTTTAGAAATTTTTTTCCCCCAATTCAGTTTCTAATCACTCCTTCCCACTGAAAGGATTTTGGACCCACAAAAGCTGGTTATCTGATGAGAGTTTAATACTCTTCTCTTCCCAAAGTTCTAAAAAACATGATTCTACTTGGAAAAATCTCCATGACAACCACTTGGGTTCACTCACATGCCTTGCCTTGAAAATGGCTTGGCACTTCAACCATTTTCCTCCTTTTGCTATTGACCCCATCCAACACTTGCTGGCTGCTCGCTGACTAATTAAAGCGATCTATCGACGCTTGGAAATCTGATTGTTGGCCTTCCCACTGAGAATCATGTTCCTCCTTTGCACACACATACATTCGTTGCAAGCTTCTCCTTGGAAACCACTTTTCCAATTTAAGCCCATCTGAGTGAACTACAAGAATGAGTTCCAATATCAGTAATCATAAGAAAATAAATGACCATTCTTTTTACCTCCACGGTTCCAAATTACACATCTAGAAGAATGAATTTTCCATCTCTTTTGCTTCTTGGCGTCAACACATAAAATGGTCTACAATGGCTGTTGTTTTTGCTGCAAAATTTTTGGCATCTTGTCCACTTTCCACTTTTTGATTCCATCATCCTCCAGCTCATGCCATGGATTTGAGAATGAAGGCTAATCATGAGCCTATCGCTTGAGAGTGGACCTTCCAAAATCCCGAGACATCTTGTCACAAGCAAAACCATTAACTTGAAAAACACATCATGCAAGAAATACAACTTGACGACCTCTTCCTTTTGCTCCTTAAAAGCAACAAATGTCACATCCTGTGAACATCACCATGTAATCTTACATCTTGGTGTACAAACTCATCGACCAAACATAAGTCCAAAAAACATGTATCTTCAAACAATTGACTCTCAAGTCAAACAAAATTATGTACAAATTTCCATCTTTGCCGCATCTAAGTGAGTCAACATAACTCTACTTTTCCAACATATTTCTTCATGCAATATGCAACATACTTTCACGGGAAAAGTAATGCATTCAATTGGCAAAGAAATGCATCAATAAGGCAAGATTTGCATCAATTATCAAAATAAATGCAAGACCTTAATTGGTTAAGAAATCCAACCATCTCTTTCCAAACCACTTCAATGGTGCTTCTTTCAACTGCACTTCATCATGTGAATCATCCTGACCCACATCAATCATGGAATCCTCTTTTCCTTTCTTGTCAAAATCTCTCTCCACCTTCTTCAAATGTCGTGGATGACTTGTTGGATACAAAGTCCAACACTTTTCTACAAGATGACCTTGCTTATGGCAATGAGTGCAAAATAATTGCATCTTATTTTCAACATTGTTTCCATTGTCCATTAGACCTTTGGCTTTCTCTCTGCTTTGTTTTTGATCAGGAGATCATTTGTTATGCTCAAAATTGAAAGTGCTTGAAACTTTACCGAACTTGAGCGACCAGAAAGGTCTCGTCGTTGCGATTCTGGCGCTGCGAATGGTTCGAAAAACCAATGTCGTATGAGGAAGATATCGTGTTCTGTTCGTTTTCCCAAACAGCTAAAATTTTGTGACTAGGATGCCCAGTCAGCATATAGGTACAGTCAACAGATGGCATATTCTGGGGAATATTCCCTTTTCTCTTAGCCAATCATAATTCGACAGATGGCTTAATCTGGGCTGTTGATTTTGTGGTACGAAATTGGTTTCTAACTGTTGATGTTTTGAAATGGGTCATTGGATGAAAGGCACGTGGCAAGCCCAGAGGCTGCCACATGTCCTCAGGAGGATTGAGTAAAATTTTATTGGAGTCCAGGGGGTTCGACCCCGTGACCTCCATAGCACTCACGAAGACCTCCGATCATTCCGCCTACCATTTTTTTCTTAACTGTATAGTTCTCCGCATCATTTTATTTTGTTATGTTTTGAAGGTTGGGGGAGGGAACCGCAAGCGGTCCCAACCCGTTGGTGGCCCCAAAGCAGTGGTCACATGAAACGTTAAAACCCGCAACAAAAAAATTCAAAGCAGCAATCACATTCAACGTTACTCCAACGAATTTGGTGTTTGCGGTCACATGTCGTTGTGACATCAAACTGCAATGCGACGGTTTGTTACCTCTGAAGCCGACGGCTCCAACAAAACACTGGTCACACGTTGATAGGTTTGAACTATGACATCTGTTGCGACGATTAATACATCGTAAGCTATGACAGAGAGTTAAATCTGTCATATGGGTGCGGGTAATGGCATGTAATGCCACAGTTTGCGGAACCGTATAACTTTGAGTTCTAAGCCATGCAAAGTCAAACAATTAGACCGTAGATTTAAAGGCGGAGGGTCAGCATATGACCACCCTGCCCAAACTGTTTAATGTTAATCCAAACAGTCTTTCTGGTGGAAATTGGAGCGCACCCTAAATTTATGGCTTTTTACTATTTTTAGTGATAGTTAAGTGCCAGTCTCCACTTTTAGTGGAGTTTTTCTAGCTGATATTGGGAAAAATGCATTGGGAGGTCAATTTTCGACCAATTTGGGTGAAACAAGAGTCTTCCTAGATTGATTTGAGCATTCTGGAGCCATTTGTGCAGAGAAAGCAACCATTAGAGGCTTGTAAACACATGTAATTTACAATTTTGAGCATAATGACAAAGAGGGACATGCCATTGGGAGCTGGACCAGTAGATGTAGCCCAGGAGGGGTGAACTACCTCATCATGCCTTTTGTGTAAAACTTATGTGTGATTTTTATTCTCTATTATACATTGTTTTTCAGTGTTTTTTTATGCTTAAATTTCACAAATTCATCTATGTTTCATGTTAAAAATCTCATTCCTTAAGCAAACAAATGGAGACAAATGTACATGTTTTTAATACTGAAAGGACACTTAGCACAACAAAATAATACACTCCTTTCAGATCAGGTTGGTATCAAAGCTTTATTTCAATCTTTGGTGTTGTTATGTGCAAATATTTTTTTAACTGTTTGCAAGGGTTTACATGCTTACTAGGCTTAAGCTTAAGAGAGGAGAAGGAAAATTGGTGGAAGCAAGACGTTCTCAAAGGGAGCTACAACAAAGGAGGGCAATATTTCCACATTCTCCACCACTTAGTTCACCTCCAAAAGAAGCAGAAGAAGCTATAAGCATGCCTCTAGGAGAAGAAGAAACCCATGAAGAGGTGGATCCCAAAGAAGAAGAAAGAGTGTTCAGGAAAGCATTCCTTTACATGACTGAAATGGTGAGAGTCCTTTATCAAGAAATGAATGAAAGACTAGAAGGAGAAGGATCCAAAATTCACAAGGAAGGTTAGGGATTATCAGGAGGCCACAATGATGAAGTTAAATTAAAGAAAGGAAATGGAGGAAATGGAGGCAGTGGAAAGTCACCATCCTCAACCTCATCATCATCATCCTCTACTTCATCTTCAGTACATCAGCCACATAAGTCAAAGAACACTGGTGAAATTCCTTTTCTAAAACTTGATGTTAAGTTTGAATTTCCAATGTTTAATGGTGAATTCAATGCAGAAAAGCTTGATAATTGGATTCGGAAATTGGAGGTCTATTTGAGAATTCAAAACCTTCATGATGATGATACCAAAATCCAACTAGCTTCATTAAGGATGGAAGGTGCAGCTCTTGTTTTGTGGGAAGCCAAGACAAAGGAGGGGATCAAAAAACATGGTAAGATTATTCTATCATGGACTGATTTCATTACTGCAATAAAACAACAATTTTATCCATTAGCTCACATCCAGAAAGCCATAAGGAACTGGCAAAATTTTAGACAATTGAAAGGAAAAAATGTACAAGACTACACCCAAGAATTTAGGAGAAGAGCTCTCTTATTAGGGGTAGATTTGTAGAGTCAAGATAATTTGCTTAAGTAAATAGGAGGCTTACATAACTACCTAAGACATACTATTCTCATGTTTAACCCTACAATCTTAGATGAGGTTTGTGTTCAGGGCACACATTTAGAAGCAAGAGGGAAAAACATTACTGATGAGAGTAGGAATAAACCTTTTAAGGGGAAAAACAAAGAGAAGACCTCAAAAGGTAAGGGAAAAAATAATGCATCTGTCAAGAAAGAGGGAGAGAAAGTGGCTTGTAAACATTGTTCAAGAGAAGGCCATGAAGAGAAAAAATGTTGGAAATTACATCCTGAAAAGAGACCCAAGTATAACAATAACAAAGGGAAGCAGAAATCTGCAGTTACAACTCAAGATGAATTAGGAGAGGATTCAGGTGATGAAACTAAAATTACAACCATGGGATTGAAGAACATGAAGGGGAAATAAATTTAAACAAAACCCAGTACTAGTACTTAAAACTGTCACATACAAGCTCCAAATGAAAGAAGAGAGAATTGAATTGTTTAATGTGAGGGTCATATCCAAATATACCAAGATTGACACACTGTTTGACAATGGGTCACAATCAAACTTAATCTCTGAAGACTTGGTCAAGAAACTTAATATTGATACCATTACACATCCAAAACCATATCCAATTGGGTGGATTTGTAAGGATGCAAATTTACAGGTTTCAAAGAAGTGCATATTGCGCTTTGCAATAACTGCACATTTTGTTGACACAGTTGAATTAGATGTGGTTCTGCTTGATATTATAGGTGTTTTGTTGGGCAATCCTTACTTGTATGACAAGAAAGCGATCTTCCATCGCCATGAGAACAAATACCATTTATTCAAAGATGGCAAGGAGTACATTGTTAGAGCACATCGCAAGAAGACAAATATTGCAATGGTAAATGCTGGACAGGTAAAGAGGCTGGTGAATTCAATTAAGAATTTTATTATTCTAATGATTAAGCCTAAAGCTGATGTTAATCATGATTCATTTGAAGATTGTGATCCTAAGTTAAAATCAGATTTACATGATGTAGTTGATGCACATCATGAGTTGTTTCAGGAGCCAATGGGATTGCATCTTAAAAGGGAGATTCAACATGAGATTCGGTCACAAAAATATTGTCCTCTTCCAAACATCGACATGTATTGCATGTCGATAATGGAGAATGATGAAATAAAGAGGAAAATCAAGGACTTGTTGGACAAGGGACTCATAAGGCCAAGCACTTCACCCATAGTCTTGATTCCAAAGAAATATGGGACTTGGCACATGTGTGTCGACTTTAGAGCTTTGCACAAGATAACGGTAAAGAATTGATACCCACTCCCAAGGATAGATGATTTGCTAGATCAGCTGAAAGAAGCAAATTTTTTCACTAAGTTATATTTACGAAGTGGATATCGTCAAGTAAGAATTGCAGAAAGTGACATATGGAAGACTGCATTCAAAACCAAACAAGGACTCTTTGAGTGGTTGGTTATGTTGTTTGGTTTATGTAATGCACCAGAGACTTTCATGCGTGTTATGGATAATTTTTTGTGTCTATTTCTTGATGAATTTGTGATTGTGTATTTAGATGATATACTCATTTTCAAAAAAACAAGAGAAGAACATGTCTTGCATGTGAAAAAGGTGCTTGATGTTTTGAGGAAAGATAAATTATTTCTTAAGATGTCTAAGTGTGAATTTGGAAAGACTTCTCTGGTTTATTTGGGACACATTGTAGGAGGAGGAAAGTTGAGAATTGATCCTTCTAAAGTGGAAGCCATTGTGAATTGGCCCACTCCCAAATCATTAACCGAGGTAATAAGTTTCTTAGGTGCAGCTCAGTATTGGAGAAATTTTATTGCTAACTTTTCTGCCATAGCAGCTCCTATGCATGCAGTGACAAGTGTGAAGAAAGGCTTCCAATGGGGAGGCAAACAACAACAAGATTTTGAAGCTTTAAAAGACAAGATCAGTTTAGCTCCGGTCCTTGCATTACCGTATTTGAGACAACCATTCGAGATACAAAACGATGCTAGTGATTATGCCATGGGCACAGTACTTTTGCAGCATGGTAAGCCTATCACTTTTCATTCTTAAAAATTCAATGGTGCTGTAACTAATTCTCCTACATATGACAAAGGGCTGTATGCATTGGTACAAAGCATCAAGAAGTGGAAACACTACTTGATGGGTAAAGAGACTATTATACATACCAATCATCAACCATTACAGTACTTGCAGTCGCAAACAAAATTGTAGCAATCATGACATTTCAAGTGGATGGGATTTCTTCAACAGTTTCACTTGGTTATAAGGTACAAGAAAGGTATTTTCAATAAATTTGTTGATATGTTTTCGAGGCCAATTATAAGTGCTTCTACTTTACTTAAAAATGATTCTATTGTACATGAGAGTTACATAGAACAATATGCATCTGATACTGATTTTCAAGATGTGTATGCTAGTTTGAGTGAAGGGAATCAAGTTGAGGAAAATGATTGTCACATGCATAATAATTTGTTGTTTCATTTGGGCAAGCTGTGTATACCAAAAGGAGAGAGACTTAGTGTCATGAGAGAGGCTCATTTGTCTCTTATTGCTGGACACTTTGGGGTAAGAAAAACAGTGGCACATCTACATAGGTATTTCTATTGGCCTCACATGATAAATAGTGTGTCATGTTTTATAAGAGGATGTTCTATGTGTACAACAAGCAAGCCTAGCAATAGGAAACTTGGGTTGTACACGCCACTACCTGTACCATCAAGGCCATGGGAGAGTGTTTCCATGGACTTTTTTGGAGGTCTGCCAATGTCAATAAAACAAGATGATTATATTTATGTAGTTGTGGATAGATTCAATAAAATGTGTATACTTATGCCATGTAAGAAAACCATTACTGCTGAACAAACTGCTAAACTTTATTTTCAACATGTATGGGTTCATTATGGTTTTCCAATTTCTATTGTTAGTGACAGGGATTCCAGATTCATTGGGAATTTTTGGTCCAATATTTGGAAGATGATGGACACAAAGTTGAAAAAGAGTACTGCTTTTCATTCGCAAACTGATGGCCAAATTGAGGTGGTGAATAGAACCGTTGTGCATCTATTGAGATGATATTGCAGCAAACATCCCAAGTTGTGGGATGAACAACTACATTACATTCAACATGATTACAACCAAGCCAAGTACTCTTCTACAAATACTTCACCTTTTGAAGCCTGCTTTGGGTATTTTCCGAAATCGCCATTAGACTTCATCTTTGAGAAGGATGTTGCAATTCATGGGCATAGTGATATTGACAAGGCTCGAAAGTTCATTGAGAAAATTTAGATTATTCATCAACAAGTTCAAGAAAAACTTGAGAAGAGTCAAATCAAATACAAGGAGAGGCATGACAAACATAGAGTTGATCACAAGGTTCAAGAAGGAGATGAAGTATGGTTGCACATAAGCAAAGAAAGGATGCAAGGATAAGCTAAAAAGCTCAATCCCATTCGTTATGGTCCATTCAAGATCATTAAAAAATTTGGTAATAATGCATTTCAACTTGACTTGCCTAAATATATGCAAATGTATTCCATTGTAAATGTGGATAATTTACGTTTGTATGAGCCTCCTTTGATTGATGATCAAGGGAGTGATATTCAACTACCATCTATAGAAGATTTCTCGCCAAAATTTTTGGATGAGCTCAAGGAGGATTCCATCCTTGACAGGATGACATGCACTTCTAAGAGGGGAAGTGTCGATTATCTTCGAATTAGGCTCAAGGGCAACAAACCAAGTAAGGCAAGGTGGATGGAAGTAGGAAAGGTGAGGGAGATGTACCCTCATCTTGTGAATAGGTAATTAAAGTATTTTAGGGTCAAAAGCTTCCCAATGGGGAGGTGTGATTAGGAGATCATGTGTTATGCTCAAAATTTAAAGTGCTCGAAACTGTACCAAACCTGAGCGACTGGAAAGGTCTCGTCGTTGCAATTCCAATGTCGTGAATGGTTCGAAAAATCAATGTCACATGAGGAAGATATTGCATTCTGTTTGTTTTCCAAAATATCTAAAATTTTGTGACTGGGATGCCTAGTCAGCATATAGGTATAGTCAACATATGGCATAGTCTAAGGAATATTCCCTTTTCTCTCAGCCAATCAGAATTCGACACGTGGCTTAATTCGGATCGTTGATTTTGTGGTACAGAATTTGTTTCTGACTGTTGATGTTTTGAAATGGGTTGTTGGATGAGAGACACATGGCAAGCCTGGAGGCTGCCACGTGTCCTAGGGATGATTGAGTAAAATTTTATTGGAGTCTGGGGGGTTCGACCTTGTGACCTCCATAGTGCCTGTGAAGACCTTCGACCATTCCGCCTACCAGTTGTTTCTTAACTGTATAATTCTCCACATCATTTTATTGTGTTATGTTTTGAAGGTTGGGGGAGGGGACCACCAATGGTCCCAACCCGCTGACAGCCCCAAAGCAGTGGTCACATGAAATGTTAAAACCCGTATAAACAAACTTTAAAGCAACTGTCACATTCAACGTTACTCCGTCGGGTTCGGTGGTTGTGGTCACATGTCGTTGTGACATCAAACTGCAATGCGACGGTTTGTTACCTCCGAAGCTGACAGCTCCAACAAAACACTGGTCACATGTTGATAGGTTTGAACTGAAACATACGTTGTTACAGTTAATACACCATAACCTCCAGTGGAGAGTTAAAGCTGTCACATGGGCACAGGTAATGGCATGTAATTCCACAATTTGCGGAACCGTATAACTCTAGGTTCCAAGCCATGCAGAGTCAAACAGTTAGACCACAGACTTAAAGGTGGAGGGTCAGCATGTGAACACCCCACCCAAACTGTTTAATGTTAATCCAAACAGTCTTTCCAGCGGAAATTGGAGTGCACCCTAAATTTAGGGCTTTTTACTATTTTTAGTGACAGTTAAGTGCCAGTCTCCACTTTTAGTGGAGCTTTTCTAGATGATATTGGGAAAAATGCATTGGGAGGTCAGTTTTCGATCAATTTGGGTGAAACAAGAGTCTACCTAGATTGATTTGAGCATTTTGGAGCCAATGGTGTAGATAAAACAACCATTAGAGGCTTGTAAATACATGTAATTTACAATTTTGAGCAGAATGACAAAGAAGGACATGCCATTGGGAGTTGGACCAACAGATGTAGCCCAGGAGGGGTGAACTGCTTCATCATGCCTGTTGTGTAAAACTTATGTGTGATGTTTATTCTCTGTTATACACTGTTGTTCAATGTTTTTTTAGGCTTATTTTCATGCTTAAAGTTCACAAATTATTATATGTTTCGTGGTTAAAAAACTCATTCCTTAAGCAAACAAATGGAGACAAATTGTACATGTTTTTAATATTGAAAGGACAATTAGCACAACAAAATAATACACTCCTTTTAGATCAGTTTTGAAAGTTTCCTGTGTATGGCTGTCTTCTTCCAACACCTCGAAACAGTATGGTTATTCAAACCACAAAAGGAACATGTAAATTTTCTCCAAATCTTATGTGAGAATTTTCCATGTTTATCATAATCAAAAGCAACTTGATTAAAGGCAGATTTATACGTTGCACATTCACCTTTGTATCTTTATTGAGGAGGTGAATTTGATGAGGTAGTGGCTCTCTTCTGAATACCAAAAATGGCTTCAATGACTTTAGGGCTTTCAACATCCTCTTGTTTTCCATTTCCCTTAGTTGTATGCTTATGAGCATCTTCTTGCAAAGTGGATGTAAAAATTTTTCATTCCTCATGAACAAAAACTTCACAAGCTTGAGGTAATGAAATTCCTTCTTGGAACACCTTCATGTGCCTCCTTGGCTTTGGAGCATTCTCCATCATGTTTTCCATAACCAAGACCCAAATACCTAGGCCTTTCCTCAACAATAATTGGGTCAACTATGCCTTGTGCATGCTTGCCCAATCCTTTACCTTCATGCCCATATTCATCAATAATTTGGATCCTATTCCTTTAGTGTGTCTTTCAAAAGAACCTACACATTCATCTTGAGAAGAAATAGAAGATAAAATTGAATTGCATACCTCTTTTTCATGCACATACTTGGCTAGGGTTTCTTTTGCAATATGGAGTTGCGTCTCCATCTCATGCATCTTTTCAAGAAGCTATTGCTTCTCCTCCTTCATGGAAATCAAATACTCTTGAAGTAAAGTGCTCTCCTTCTTATCTTCAAGCATATCTTGCACCATATCTCTCATGATGTAGAGCTTCTGCAAAATCTCTTTATCAAAGAGTCTTGCTAAGGAAGATTGACTAGAAACAGTGCTCGATGAAGTTTCCATCACACTTGTAATGCATAAAAAGCTTCTTTGCTGTGATTTGAGAGTTGATTCTTCAATCTTGACCTTCTCTTCTCTTCAATGTACACACACAAACTTGCACACAGTTAAATTATCATTGCACAAATGCAAAACCAATAGCTAATTCTCTAGCTAACCTTGGAAAACCATATCAGGGCTAAAATGAGCTAAACTGTGCTACAATACTAAATTGATCCGGATATACAGACAAACTAGTTTTGTTGTTCTAGCTTCCTCATCAATACAATAAATGTGTTTAGGATCGTCTTAAATTAGCAAGTTAAGAGAGGGTTTATTTGCCAGGTTTTGTGTGTCTCTTATGAGCAATTCATTAAGTAAATTAACTGTTAAAAATACATGTACAACAAGTAAATTGAAAATAAATAATACACAACAAACACATTATATAGTAGTTGATAATGAAGTTCACCCCTCCTGGGCTACATCTCCATGGACCTGCTTCAATGGCTTGGCCCTCCTTGGATTAATGGTCAATTCTATGATTACATGCACCTAAAGTGCTCCAATGGCTGTACAACCTGCTCCATTGGATTCAGAAGACTCAAAAACCCCTAGGTAGCCTCTTCTGGCTTTGCATATGGTCTTCAGGTGATCTAGACATGACCTCCTCTCTTGGTGGCCCTCGAATTCTTTAATCTTCAAAGTAAAAAAACACTTACAGAAGTGATCCTTTGTTTCTGCAACATGCACCAACATGCTCAAAGCCTCCAAAAAATCTATGATTAACTATTTCTAAGCCTAATTTGGTCGAAATATGCTCCAATTATGGCCTAATCAATTTTGGCCTAGGAAACCTCCACTAAGTCTGGGGAAACTCCAGTTAAATCCGTCACATTTGGGAGTTCCACCGAAAATGGCAGACTCCACCAATTAGTGTTAATCTGCACTTAAGACTCAACTGGAGTTTAATTAAAGTTAAGTGCATTTTAAACTGGAGCTTAGGCGCTAGTTGCGCATTAATCTAATCCGCAACATAATTAAGATTTAGCACCTTTAAAACATGTTTATTGGTTAATTAAAACCCGTGTTTAAAACTAACTCTGCGACATTAGCAATAGCCTCCATCGTGGTCATGGCACGAGGTCCTGTGGGTTGGGGCTGCCCCCCATATCTCGTCACCATACCATTGTTTAAAACTCAAATACAAACGCGTTGCAATATATGGTAAGACCAAAATGATAACGGGAGTGTTAAAGCTTGTGCATAACGTGGGGGAGGTCACGGGGTCGAGCCCAACCTCTGCCCAACCACCAATAAAGTTTTATCCCAACCATACAAAATTATATTTCGGCCATATATAGTCAAATTCGACCTTTGGAGGGGCACGTGTCGGCCTCCGGGCTAGCCACGTGTTAGCACCTAATTGGTCCAACCAAAACCAATAAAATTGTGACAAATCACAACCAATCTGGACATGCCACTTGGAATCAACTCATTGGTCCACCTGGGGGGAATATTCCTTCGAATATTCTTTTTTTTGACTGGGCTGTACGGATTCCTAGTCAGCATCCATATCACAGAAATTTACCTATTTGTGCATTCGAACATATCGCTCTAACTTTCTCATACAGACTCTGTTTTAAGAGAAACGAAGTGCATTGGATGGATGTAAAGACACATTTTATCAATAGAGTGATTGAGGAAGAGGTGTACATTAAGAAGCCAAAAGGATTTGAGACCCTAGACAAAGAGTCACATGTGTGAAAACTCAAGTGAGCACTATATGGACTGAAACAAGCACCCTGTGCTTGGTATGCTAGGATCGACAACTACTTCACCGAGTTGGGATTCACCAAAATTGAAGCAGATGCAAACCTTTACCATATTGTGGAAGAATGTAAATTATTGATTATAGTATTGTATGTCACTGATTTGATTATGATAGGTGATGATAAGTTGATCAATTCTTGCAGAGAGGATCTTGCAAGAGAATTTGAGATGAAGGACATGGGGCTCTTACATTATTTTTTTGTTTTGGAAATATGGAAAAGAGATGGGGAACTATTTGTCTCTCAAGGAAAGTATGCCAACGAGATACTGAATAATTTTCACATGGAGAGAAGCAAACCCATGGATAATCCTCTAACAAGGAATTGTAGGAAGGGACATGTTACTTTAGGTGAAGTGGTTGAAGCTACCATTTACAGGAAGCTTGTGGGTTCACTCATGTACTTGGTGAACATATGATTATACATATGTTATGCAGTTAACCAAATTATTCAAGCTATGGTTAAGCCAACCAAGATTTATTGGAAGGAAACCAAACATGTGTTGAGATACCTCAGAGGCAACACTCAGTTTGGTCTTTGCTACAAACGAACAGAGGGAGTGAATCTTCAAGGCTTCACAGATGAAAATTGGGCAAGGAGTCCATCTGACAGGAAGAGCACATCAGGGGGCATCTTTAGTATTGTGTCAAAAATCGTTTCTTGGTACAATAGGAAGGAGAGATCAGTTTCACGCAGTACAACAAAAGCATAGTACATGGTTGCTAGTCATGAAGCTTGTGAGGCTATCTGGATGAGGAAGATCCTTATTGGGTTTTTTGGTCAATAGATGGATTCGAAAGTGATTTATTTTTATAACCAGAGTTGCTTCAAACTCTCAGCTAATCCACACTTAGTGTTAATCTGCCAATTAGTGTTAATGTGAACTTAAGGCTTAACTGGAGTTTAATTAAAGTTCAACTCAATTTAAACTGGAGCTTAGGCGCTAATTGCACATTAATCTAATCCGAAACATAATTTAGGTTTAACGCCTTTAAAACATGTGTAGTGGTTAATTAAAACCCGTGTTTAAAATTAAATCTGCAGCATTAGCAATAGCCTCTGTCATGTTCACGATGCAAGGTCCTGTAGGTTGGGGCTGCCCCCCATATCCCATCGCCATACCATTGTTTAAAACTCAAATACAAATGTGTTGCAATATATGGTAATACCAAAATGATATTGGGAGTGTTAAAGCTTGTGCGTAGTGTGGGGGAGGTCACGGGGTCGAGCCCGACCTTTTCCCAGCCACCAATAATTTTTTTTCCCAACCATACAAAATTAGATTTCGTCCATACATAGTCAAATTCGACCTTTGGAGGGGCACATGTCGCCCTCCGAGCTAGCCACGTGTTAGCACCTAATTGGTTTGACCAAAACCAATAAAATTGTGACAAATCACAACCAATCCAGACATGCCACTTGGAATCAACTCATTGGTCCACCTGGGGGGGAATTCCTTCGAATATTCTTTTTGTTGGCTGGGCTGTACAGATGCCTAGTCAGCATCCCTGTCACAAAAATTTACCTGTTTGTGCATTCGAATAGATTGCTCTAACTTTCTCATATAGACTCTGTTTTAAGTGAAATTAAGTGCATCAGATTCCTAGCGACGAGACCTATGCAACCATTCTAGTTTGGAGCGATTTTGAGTGATCAGAAACTAAATTAGGGGCAAAATTTTGCTAAAAATTCAAAGTGCTCAAAACCTCTCCAAAATAGAATGACCGAATAGGTCTCGTCGCCAAGAATCCGACGCACTTCGTTTCGCTCAAATCAGAGTGCGTATGAGGAAGTTAGAGCGATCTATTCAAATTCACAAAAAGGTAAATTTTTGTGACATGGATGCTGACAAGGGATCCATACAACCCAATCAGAGAAAAGAATATTCCAAGGAATATTCCCATAATATTCCCCCCAGGTTGAGCAATGAGCTAATGGCAAGTGACATGTCTGGATTGGTTGTGATTTGTCACAATTTTATTGGTTTTGGTCAGACCAATTAGTTGCTGACACGTGGCTAGCCCAGAGGCTTCCACGTGCCCTCCAAAGGTCAAATTTGAATATGTATGGCCAAAATCTAATTTTTTATGGTTGGGAAAAAAATTTAGCAATTTTTTTCCCCCAATTCAGTTTTTGATCACCTGAGGACCAAGACAATACTACAGTCACACGTCCTTGGGGTGCCTTTGCCTATAGGGTCCTTCCATTTAGTTTGTGTAATGGACCTACTACCTTCCAAAGGGAATTTTTGAGTATTTTTGTTGACCTTGTTCATGACACTGTTGAGATATACATGGATGACTTCACCCCTTATGGTTGTGACTTCCAGGAAGCTATTTCTAACCTGTGTAAAGTCTTAAATAAATGTATTGAGATGAATGTTTCATTAAGTCCCGAAAAATGTGCTTTTTTATGAATGCAAGGACTATCCTAGGCCATTCCATATCCAAGGAAGGGATACAGGTTTACCCCAAAAAAATTTCCATCATTAGAAGTGTCCCTGTTGCCATTGTCTATGAGTCACCAGTGATCAAATTTTCCCCTTCATTATTTTTGGATGTTTTTGTTCAAAGTTTTAAAAATTTTCAAATAAAATTTGACATGTATTTTTATTATCAAATGAGTCTTGGGTCATGTCCTAGGTGTCACTACTACTCCCTCCATTTTCAAGGTCATAAAATATCATCATGGGCATGTCATAATTCCTTGTGAGATGTCATCAAGTGAGAGTCTTGGTCATCATTTTGGTCATTAAGCCATTCACATGTATACTTAAAAGGTTCGAAGTTCCAAATAATGGTTAAGGTATGCATTACGTGTCATCATTTTCTCATGTCATAAAAATCTACATGGGAGTCATGTCATCACCACTGTCACCATCATGGGAGTTAGTAATTAGGGATAATATTTTCAAAAATGTATCAAAGGTAGCCCACATAGAGATGTAATCTTTCCAAACAAAGAAATCAAGTTGCAGTGCATCACCTCATCAAGTCACTTCTTAAAAGGACATGTGATGTCACACCATCACCAAAGAAAAAAAAGACCATCCAAGCATTCAAAATCTTCATTCCATCTTCCAAGAGCACTTATCCACCATTGTGATTCATCTCAACCATCAGAGCCTACAATTTTCCATCGCCAAACCCTTGCCATCAAGCACGCTACGTTTGTGCCCTAGCTCGCTGCGCTTCTGGGAGCACATTGTATTTTTGGGTTTGGAGGCCCAAAAATAGCAACAACAGGTTCATTTGTCATTCTACAAGATTCAGGGACTCTTCAGCAAGTAAGTACAACCTCTCGTCAACTTTCATACAGGGTTTTTCGATGCAATTTTGGTTTTCTTGGTCTTTACTTCAGTTCAGTGATAAAATCCCTATTTTTCCTGTCATAAATACCCTTGTACACACTTGATAAACCTCCTCCCAATAATTTCCCACACTCATCTCCTTCATTTCATCATTTTTCCCCTAAAACCCTAGCCTACAATACACTTTTTCTTCATCTCTAGGTTTGGACTGTGTTTTTGGTTTTTTATCCTCTTTCCCTAACCCATTTCAAGAAATTCCACTTCCCAAGTGTCCCTAACATCTACCCTACCCCTTGGAATTTTCCTAAAATTTTCCCTAATCCCTATCCCCTCCATTCCCTTCCCGAAACTAGCTGCTCTTTTTCCCCTGTTTTCCGAATCCTATCCTATGCTTCCCTCCTATAAAGTTAGGGTTTTTATTAAGAAAAAAAACACTATGGCCAGTGAAAAGAAGTAGTACAACAAAGGAGGGCATGTCTCCAGATATGAGCCAACTCATATGCAGGAGATCAATCAAAAGGTCATTTGAAGAGGTAGGCTGCCTAGGGTTTTGTGAGAAGATACAAGAGGTGGGATGCCATGCTAATTTGACTAGTCTATTTTCCACCCATTTCAAGAGGAACAAGACCACCATATGAGGCATGTACTTCTTGGTATCAATAGAGGTGATTGGCATGATTTTTAGGGTTGGAGGTCATTTGTTGCACACAGGGATAGTCTTACTTCAAAACCAGTTTCTGAAGTAGTGAAGATTAATTTTACAAAAGTGAAAGACGTTTTTGTTAATAATATACCAAAGAAAAAAAAAATCCTTTAGTTGATACATAAGTGTTATTATTTGAGATAAATTCCCAAAATACAGTTTCTACATGAGAGTTGCTGCACCTTTGGACAACTTGACTTAAAGTCAGTTTTTCAGGGGTTTGGAGCATGTTTTTCCAGTTCTTGATGACTATATTGTGTACTAAACGTCATAATATTTACAACCATACCACTTTTAGCCTAAATATCCTCTCGTAAGGCCTCCAAATCACTCTCCAAACTTTCACTATGCTTCTACTGCACTTCTGCAATTTTTCGCTCTTTTTTTAGTGATCAACGTAAAACTTAAATTATGAACAAATGGAAAAGTATTTTTGAAAACTGGAGGGGGTTTTCATTCATAACATACCTAAAAACATAAACCTATCTCATTTTTGTAAAAGGTTTTATGGTTAGAGAGACATTTCTCTATCTTTGAGCCTTATTTTTGTAGAAAACCCATAAATTTGACCCTATAGAAACACAACGTGATCACACTGCGTTTTTGCTCAAAGCCTTCAAATGAAAAATGGTAAGCATGTTCATATGAACTTGTATGTTAGTTTTTTTATGATAATTACAAGTTCAAAATTATATTTTATTTTCTTATTGTTTGCTTATGGTGCTTTATTTTCCTTGGTGCAAGTGAGTGTCAAAACAACAATTTGTCTTGTCTTTTTATGTTGAAATTAATGAAAAATAAACAACATAATTAAGAACTGAACAACATCAACACAATTTTTTGATAAAGGAGTTCACCCCTCCTGGGCTACATCACATTGGTCCATCTCCATAGCTTGGGCCTCTTGTATTAGCTCAAATTTGGCAAAAGTGTTGTGTACATTTTTCAATTGCTCCCAAAACCTGTTCTATTGTATTCAGAACATACAAATCATCTAAAAATTATTGCCCAATTATTGAAAAATGACTCTGGCTGGTCTAGACTTGACCTTCTTCCCTGGCGTCCCTGAGCTCTCTTGAACTTCCTTGTAGCAAAATCACATCTATAAGTTTTTTCCAGCCTCTGAAACCTGTACCATTTTCTTTGGAATGAAAAAATCATCTAAAATTAACTATTCATATTCCCAATTTGGTCGAATACCTCCATTATGGCAAAAACAAATTTCCCTAGTTTTCCTCCACTAAAATTGGAAGATATCCAACTAACTCCACCAAAGTTGGAGTTATGCTGGATTTGGAGGTGCCTCCAGAATTTCCGCCAGACTAAACTGTGCTTAACTTAAAGATAAGTATGGATTAACTTTAATTAAGTGGTGCTTAGCGCATAAAGTGGGTTTAGTTGTTTGGATCTAGTGCTGGTCATGGTGCAAGGTCACATGGTGGAGGGGCTGGCCCCTTCACACTCCACCGGTCCCACCACATAGGCAATGAATATATGTTTTCAACATTGGCATTCAAATCTCCCCGCCATGGCATATTGGTTAGAAGGCTGCCTTGTGGGGCCGAGGTCCGGGGTTCAAACCCGACCCCACCCTATTATATAAAGCTTTTGCATATGATACTTCATAACAGACCTTTGGCGCGGACTTTGGAATTATTAAACGAACCGAAACTTTGGATATGCAGATGAGTTTAAAACTTGATTTAATTAATGTTTAATTATAATTGATATAATTAATATATATATATATATATAACAATAAAATTCCACCATAGATAACATTAGGAAAATTTCACTCACATAGATCAAACTGGCGAATTAGAAAGTGCCACTTGTCACAACCTCATTGGCAGAAACTTGAAGAATATTCCAGAAGATTCCTTTTTGCTATCTGGGTGCCATGTCAGCAACCTGTCCAATTTGCAATTTGTTTTAGCTGTTTGAGAAAATGGACAACAGGCCATAAATCACTCATACGAACTCAGAATTTGACGAAATGAGTTGCATTGGAATCCTGGAGACGAGCTCTAACCTGTAATTTTGGTTTCTAGCAATTATGAAAACTTTGATTTTTGAGCTAAATATTGAGAACCTGATCATTCGTCCCCACTAGAAGCCTTTTGGACCCCAAAAGATACTATCAATTGTTCAACAGGTGAGGGTACAACTCCCTCACACTTTCACTCTCCATCCATTTGGCCTTTGAAGGATTTTGTCCCTTGAGTCCCACTCTAAGGTATTCGACATTCCCTCTTCTTGAAGTTCTAATTCTTCTGCCAGTATGAGATCTTGCAGAACTTCATCAAGATATTTTGGTGAGAAATCATCTATTGATGGCAGCTAAACATGCTCTCCTTGATCATCAATCAATGGAGGCTCAAACGATCTCAAATTCTCAACATTAACGACAAAATATATTTGCATAGAAGGAGGCAAATTTAACTTAAATGCATTAAAACTGTTAGGGTCCTATAATAATAGGGTTCATAATTTTTGATTTGACTATGATTAGTCTTGTAAATATGTAGATACCTTGCTTATTGCAAGTTGTTTTCCCATATTTGAAAAATAAAAAAAATTAAAAGAGGGTAAAATTCCTAAAATAAAGATCAAAGGACTTGAAAAGAAAAGATAAAAAAGAATAAAAATGGACCTCAAAAGAAAAAAGAGATAAGAATAAGACATGAAAGTGAGAAAATCAAAATGCCACTACTATTTACTTTTACTGCAAGAATAATGATTATGTGCAGCTTGTCCAAAATTCCATAATCCATGATGAGTTAAGTAAGTTAATCTTAACTTTTCATGCTTTTAATTTCATGTTTTAGATAGAGAATAAAGATATGTCAAACTTTTTAAACTTGAAAAATTAGTAGATATTTAGAGAATAAACGAGGAGCTCAATAGTTTAATCTGAGCCCTCAGATGAAATAAGGTTAGAATTAGATAGTTTCTTGCTTTTAAAAGAAAAATGGATTTAGGGTTGCAAGCTTAAATGAACCCATGCAAATGAAGTAAAAAAAATGTTAGAATAATGATGGGTAGGTAGAAAGCAGTTGTGCAAGGCATGTAATGAAATATCATCTGGATAATTACTAATTTCCCATCCCCCACAATGTTCCAGTATTCAAAACCTTTAGTTAAAGAGGCTCAGAGCATTTCTCTGACTTCTGTTGGGACCAGACCCAAGGCTTAATGACTGGTTGGTAAAATTACTGGATTCCCTTCATAAAAGCCCATTTCCTCAACATATTCACCCTTTTCCAAAAATATAATCCCTTTTCCTAAATTAAAATACCTTTTTGCTTAGAAAAAGTAAAACTCCCCCTTAATTAATTTCATTTCATCCAAAAACACTGAAAAAACCCATAAAATACAATTTAACCTAAGTATTATGTGTAAATATTTTAAAATGAGACAATCATTGTGCTCAAAAAATTATATTACACTTTACTTAGTTTATTTTTGTTCATTCCGCTCATTCATCTCATAGTAACTCTAAAATAATGTATTAAATCCTTTTAAGCTACCCCTTCCCGTATATATATATATATATATATATATTAATTCATTTATTTTAAATATCCCAAAGCCCAATATTTTAATGTTTAAACCTATGGTCTAAATACCCATGTGTTAAAATACTACCTCGCTCATCTCCCCATAGGTTAAAAAAACATTATATATAATAAAACCTGCCCTATGGTTATAAAACATGTGCAAATACCTTATTTGCTATGTAAATACACACCCCGCCTATCATATTAATAAATTGAATTATACGTTAAAAACTATGTTTTAAACGTATTATTTAAACCTCGACACATAAGATTTCCTGAGCCCCATGCCCCACATACCAAGCAACTCCCTCATTTAATATCTATTGTTTGCACACCTCCCTCAAGTTCTAACGAACCAAATGCCATCTTGCATTTTCAATAGCGATAACATTAATCAATTTTTATTTTGCGAAATAGGCAGTTTTGTTATACTCTCTCCCCTCCATGCGGTGCTTTATTATTGGATCGAATTCGACTCAATTAAACTATTTACCGCCCTAAGCCTATGCGATAACCACTGGTGGTTTCTCCTTCCAGCACCCAAAACCAACCGTCTTCTAATTTGACCGCCATTTAATGCAGATACTGCTTTAACCTAAAAATGCTATAAAACTTCATAAACATTCAGTTTCAGACCTTTTCCTGAAGTTTTTGCGCGTTTACATCCTCCCAGTTGAAGAAAAAATATCTGTACACCATTTTCACGCCAAAGAACCAGAAAAGCTATTGAAATCGTTGTAGAGACCTTCTAAAGCTTTCCAATCGACTTCCAAAAGACTTCAACAACCATTAGAAAGCCTTTCCGATGCATCAGAAACATTTTCAAGACCAAATAACTGCACAAACAGGTATTCTTCGAAGAAAAGCAACCTCCCTGTCATTTAAAAAAGAGTTTTCTGAGAAATTCAAACCTAGTGAAGCCTATTTTTCCCACAGAAATACCCATATTTTGCCTTCAAAAGAGTGAATTTGCTACTAAACTCTGATAAAACCCCAGTTTTGATACTATATCTGGTCTTAAAGAAAAATCGAGTATAGTTTAGCCTTTGTAGACCTTAAAAGAACTTCTAATCTATCCAGAAACACTTTGCAAATACTCACAATCTTTCTGTACCTAAATTAAACCATTTTAAATCCATTTTATCCAAGAAGAGCAGAAAACCCTAGCTCTCCCTTTTCCTGAACCTGTAAAGAGTTTGAAGATAAGTTTTAAAGCTAAATTTGAAATTTTAAAACAAAAAGAAAGCCAGTTTGTGTCTATTACTATTCAAGAAACCTCTGTTAAAACCAAAAATACCTTCTGTAAACAATTTAAGCTTACAGAAGGGTACAAAAAAATCTAAAAACAGAGTTTTAAGCATCTAGAAGGTCTAAAAACGTCAAAATCAAACCCAACAATGCCTTCCAAAACCACTATTGTTATAAATCGCTTACAACCTCCTGTTGTAGATGTGGAGCTTACACCTCTGGCTGATATAGATTACAAGATAGCTGATCTAGTGATAGAATTCAATCTGCTAGACCTCCACTGCCGGAGTCTAGAAAAATCATTAGATCAGGGAGATGAAGTTCAGATTGGGAAGTCAAATCTACCCAAGTGTGTAGTCCCACATACTCATCAATGTCCAGAAGTCATTAGGTTGTGTCAATCCTATTATTTACCTGAACAAAGAGCCATGGTTAATGCTAACAGAGAAGTATTGTTTACCATTACTACAGAGTCTATTAACCTAATGCTTTAGCTCAAACCAGATCCTAATGCAGTTCCATTATCCATAGAAGCACTCACAAAGCTCTATATTCAACTAGATTTTCCTAAGAGGTTTCATATTTTCCAAAATTTCATGCCTGCCTATGTTGAAATACCAAAGATAAACCCTCCTTATTCTACTTCCAAATTTCTTGAAGGGTCAAGGCATGTCATTTCTATGCTATACTTTATCTTAGGTTATTTTACTAATGAGCATACATATGCGTCAATTCTAGGTTTCCTATCCACTTTTGTACCTGGACAACCTCCTTCTGTCATCTACAATTATTCTGAATACATAGCTAATAATATCCATGATCAACTTGTGAAATTTCCCACTGAAGGATTTTTTAGATATTCATCCTTCCTCTTTCACATGTTTCTTTACTTTCAAGCAGATAAGTTCCCTATAAACCTTCAAAAATTGGATGTAGAAGGTAATCCTACATCAGTCATCTTTTGGACATCTTTAATGAGGAAAGAATCAACAGAATTCACTTATGTGGATTTTATTGACTGTTTTGTTCATCCATTGATAAACATGTTGACAAAAAATGTACAACCAAGAATCAATGATGAGATAAAGAAAGTATTACAGTTGTCAGAACAAAGTAAAACTGGAGATTGGTATCTTTACCAAAATCATATAGAGATCAGAGTTTTTGGGTCAAATCGTTTACCTTATAAACTACCAAAATATGTGCCAATGAGAGTGTTTGCCTTGGAGTATATCAAGAAAATTCTAAATTCAGATTCAATCAACTTCTTGGCTGCCAAAAAGAAGACTCAATTCAAATTAAAAAATCAGGTAGGACCCTTCATTTGCAATCACAGGGATGCAGGAACATAGGCAGCAAAACAGTTGCTGGAATACAAATTTGAAGAAAGTTTCTTATGGAATTATGATCCTCAAGGAATTCTAAGTAAAATGAGGGTAAAATGAAAATTGACCCCTTATATACATGATAAAAGTCCAGATATTGAACAATTTGCTAATCAAGCAGAGTGGCTAGAAAATACCTTGGTAGAAGCAATTAAACAGGGTGATACTAGTCACACCTTGAAAACTGTGAATCAAGAAGATAAAGCTACTAAGAGAATCAGGGAAGAATGCTGAAACAAAAACTGAGACTAGGTTTAAACTCAGATATAATAAAAAGCCTAAGCTTATTCTAGTTGATAAAGAAATAGAGACCATTGTAGTGGAAGATACAGATGTTCCAGAAACTAACAATGAGCCAGCCACAAATATTATAAATGAAGAGCATCCTGCTACTTCAAACACACAGGTAATTGAGAAACAACAAAGTATGGAGGCATCCTCCTCACAACCAACATAGGATAAAGATATTGACATCAGAGAGAAATATAAGCAGATAAAAGCCAAGAATGAAGAAATCAAGAATGAGATTTATTCTCAGTATTTACAACAAATTCCAGGAATCCAGAATAGACTTATATCAACTTTTGATCATTCAAACAAGAATTTGATTATGTCAGTACTTCAACCAACAGTCAAGACACCCAAAACAACAGCAGATTAGAAGAAGGTTGACCTTGAAGTACCTGTTGATAGCATTCATCCATTAGATCAAATTGAATTTCACAGACAAACTTCTGAGATGCTTTATTCTACTATGAACACAAAGGAAATGAGTGCCCAAAAGCTCCAGAACACAATAATAAATATGAGAGATCAAATGAAAGCTGAAAATGCTTCCTCATATGCTAAAGAACTTAGAATTAAGTCTTTAGAAGAATTGGTAATTCAAGTAGGATATGACCCTGCCAATGTGAAAGGTGTAGAAGAATTGGTGAAGAAAAAGAATGCTGACATTGCAGCACTTAGAAAACAACTCAAGATTCCACCAACAGAACATCCATAAGCCAAGGAAATTGTGCAAGAGGCAAGCCAAAAAGATGATATGATGAACTTGATTTTACAAATGACAGCACAGATTAAAGAGATGGAAATCCAAATGGACAAGCTTGTCCCTGAAAGAGAAACTGCAAAAGCACAAGAAGTTCCTACAGTAATTCCCATGGCAAGAACAATTGTTCCTTCAAAACTGACAGAGGAATTGGCACCAAAAGCCCCATTGGCAACAACTATGCCAGTGACATCTTCTACTACCTCAGCTATAGAATCATATGCAACAATAGTGCAACCAATAGATGAAGCCAAAAAGCTCATCAAAGCCGTGGAGGAAATGTCACTTCAAACCAATGAAATCAATAGGTTGAAGAAAATGATTGAAAATCTAAAAGACACTAAGAAGTTGGCCCAAATTAATGCCAAAACTCAGGAACAAACGACTAACAGGTTGAATGTTGAGTTGAAGAACTTAGAAAAGGATTTAACCTTGAAAGAACCTATGTCCTATGTGAAGAATCAACTATGGACCAAAATCATTGAATCCATCAATGATGTTTGGCCATCAATACAGGTAATTTATGAGCAAAAGTATTTACTAAAGTCAGCTCAAGAGGAGATTCAAAAAACAAAGGATGAAATAGGTGCCAAACCTGAAGAGGCCCTAAAAATAATCAAATTTCTCAATAGTAAAAACAAACAAGAATTGGAGGGGATATAAATTATTGACAGAACAGAGACAAGTCTTGAAATAAAAAGAAAAATTTAATGAAGCAGCTAGAAGGAAAGTGTGGAAACATGAACATAGCCATGACCAAATTTTTGGTTAAATTCGAGATCTTAAGGCAGAAAGGCTTGCCAAATATTCTTGTTCTTAATGATAAACTTATGCCACAAGAAGACTACAACAAGAAGATCAGATATCATGCAAAAGAGCAGGTAAATAAAACAAAAGGACAAGGAATTCCTACAGGAAAGGTTCTACATAAAAGCTTTGAAGACCCGTTTTATCTACAACATGAAATAAAACATCTTTTTGTGGTAAAACCAACATTTTATAGATACACATAGGCAGATGAGAACTTTAGGAAGTTTAAAAAGATCTAAATCCTTGATGAATAATTTTGGAAAAAACTCACTGACTTACTGTAAAAGACAGTTTTACAGTAAAAGAGGAAAAAAGACAGTTTGTTGTTTTTACTTAGTGAAAATAGAATTTACAGCAGTGAGACAATTAAAAACAATGATTAAAGAGTATCAGATGGTAAAGTGTATCAGATGAAAGAGTATCAGATAAGAATATAACACTTCAAAACAGATTAAAAGATCTTTGCGAGCGTTAGAGACAAGAAGGCAGCTAGTTGCACCCAATCCAAAACAACGTTTCTCTTTTATTTGGATAAATAGGACAACTTGCTAGTTTTTAAGCATCTGTCACTATATTTTTGTAAAAGATATTTTTATTTACTTAGAAAAATCCTATGAGTATTCTCAGATATTTTGTAAACATTTTTGTATAAATACTTCAAACTTTGAAGTATTATTGTGGAATAAATTGCTGAAGATTTCTATAGTCAATATTTCTATACCTGAAGGCTTTTTGTAGCAAGTTCAAGTAGTAGACTGCATCAAATCATAAAGCATCATATTTTAGGATTCATGTGATGAGCCATTGAAGTGAAGTACTTTCTACTGTAATTGTTTATCTTCATATGTCTTACATGTATCAACCCCTGTCTTTAACTATTTATCATTTCTACTTTTTTCTGTTGATTTCAAGAGTAGGGAACCCTTAATTGCTCCCTCTTTCGAATGACCTTTGTCTTCTCCTTCCTTATCCGGATCAAAGAATCCTTGATTGCTCTTTATCCCGATTAAACCACTTCACCAATCAGCCTTCCAAGATCTTGAATGAATTGTCTATCTTGCCCTGAAAATATTTGAATTTTGACCTTGATCCTAGTCCTGTTTGCTTGACATTTGACTCCTTTTCCCAAAGGACAAACAAATCTATCACTATCCATCTCATTAAGTGATTTTTCTCACCAAACCAAACCAAATATCAAAACCAATTTTCACATCATAACTAGGCTAATATCAAATAATTAAAACAAAGTTAAATCTTATAGAGAGAGCCCTCTTTGAACCTTAGGAAGGCTAGATTCTAGAGTTTAAAAATAGGTTTTTGGTTACCTCTAATGTTCTTTAAACTATAAATCAAAATCACACAACTTGGAGAATTATTAGAGTGATAACAAGTACCAATTATTTCCAGAATTTTAAATGGACCATAACGAATTGGCTTGAGATTTTTACCTTCCACTTGCAATCTTTCTTTGCTGATATATAACCAAAATTCATCACCAACTTGGAATTTATGATCAACAGGGCATTTGTCATGCCTTTCCTTGTAGCTGCTTTGACTCTTTTCAAGTTGCTTTTGCACTGTGTGATGTATCAACTGAATTTTCTCAATGAACTTCCTTGCCTTATCTATGTCACTATGACCATCTATAGTGACATCTTTCTCAAAGATGAAGTCCAAAGACGATCTTGGCAAGTAACCAAAACATGCCTCAAATGGCGATGTGTTTGTGGAAGAATGTTTTGCCTGGTTTTATGCATGCATAATGTAATGCAACTCTTCATCCAACAACTTGGGATGCTTGCTGTAATATCCTATAGGAAGATGAATAACGGTCATGTTGACCACTTCGGTTTGACCATATTTTTGCGGATGAAAGGATGTACTTTTCTTCAATTTAGTGTCCATCATGTTCCACAAATTAGACAAAAAATTCCCAACAAATCGAGAATCTCGATCACTTACAATAGAAGTAGGAAGACCAAAATGAACCCAAACATTTTGAAAGAAAAGATGAGTTGTTTGTTCAACTGTAATTATTTTCTTACATGGCATCAAAAGACACATTTTGCTGAACCTATCTACCACAACATACAAATAATCATGAAATTTCCTTGAAATAGGAAGACGACCTACAAAATCAATTGAGATGCTCTCGCAAGGATGTGAAGGAACTGGAAGTGGAGTGTACAATCCAAGTTTCCTATTGCTAGGCTTACTTTTCACATATAAAGAACATCCTCTAATAAAACAAGATTCACTATTGTATTTCCTACACCGAAATGTCCTGCAATCAGTGATGTGTGCACCTCCCTTATGACACTATTTCTTTCTCCCTTTGGAATACATAACTTGGCCAAGTGATACAATAAACTGTTAACTACATGGTAATATAACTCCTCACTTTGGTTACCTTGACTCAAGCTTGCATACACATCTTGAAATTAAATATCATGTGCATATTTCTGAATGTAACTTTCATGCAAAACTGAATTATGCTCGAGTATGATAGATGAATTTACAATAGGCCTAGAGAACATATCAGCTACCTTATTTTAAATTCCCTTTTTATACCTGATAACCAAATGGAATTGTTGTATAAATCCCATCCATCTGAAGTGTCTTGACTACTACAACTTTGACTGAGATTGTAAGTAATGCAATGGCTAATGGTCGGTATGTATAATGGTTTCCTTCCCCATAAAGTAGTGTTTCCATTTCTTTACACTTTGTACCAATGCATATAACTCTTTGTCATACATGGGATAGTTAGTTATAGTTCCATTAAAAATTTCAGAATGAAATGAAAGGGGATTACCATGTTGCATGAGAACCGCTCCCATGGCATAGTCACTAGCATCTGTTTGAATCTCAAATGGTTGTCTAATATCTGGAAGTGCTAACAATGGTGTTGAACTGATATTTTGTTTTAAAGCATAAAATTATTTTTGCATCTTATCTCCCCATTGGAATACTCTTTTGACACTAGTCAATGCATGTAACAGAGCTGCAATGGAAGAAAAATTAGCAATGAATTTCCTCAAATACTGTGTTTCCCCTACAAAGATTTTTACCCCTGTAACTGGATTAGGCTTGGGCCAATTCATAATGACCTAAAATTTAGAGGGACCTATCTTCAACTCACCTCCTCCAACAATGTATCCCAAATACACTAAATAAGTCTTGCCTAATTCACACTTAGACATCTTAAAAAACAATTGTTCTTTTGTCAAGACATCAAGTACTTTGTTCACATCACCGGATGCAGTTGATGGCACGCATTGATGAGACCTTGGCCCCTACGCATCTCCCGAAGGAGTTCGTGTGGGGTGGCCATATGGACTCTTGTACAAGCATTAATGTCATAATAAATCCGCCAGCACGCGATGGCATTTACACTGAGCAGACGCCTCTTCATTTCGCCATGGGTTTTCATTTAGTAATGGATTCTGTTCTGGATTGTTCGGCTCTCTGCAATGGCTCTTTGCCCCCTATAAACAATGCATGCCCTGAAGGCTATGCCGAACCCAGCTTCCGCACTCATACTGGGCATCGTTTCACTCTGTTAGCTTGTTTTGAACCACTGCCTGGGCTTCATTTCTCCCAGAGTCTCTTCTGTAGAGCCAATCAACCTCTCTGTACTCAAACTGTGGGTCTCTATGGCGTCGTTTCTCCTCTTGGCACTCGGTCGACGGAATTCACTCACAGTAACTCCCCTCTCTGTAGCTTTGAGACTCCGGTTTTCCCTTCCCACTGCAATAACTCTCCTCCGGCCTCCGCCACCATGCCACACATGCGACATAGAATGCGGAGTAGATGAGGCACAAGTCGTGGTCGGGTCTATCATTTTCGACCCCACTCCAGCTTTATCTCAGGGTCTTCTTCTGTCGAAGAGACTCACGTTCAGCCTCAGGAGATGCGTCATGGCAGAGGTTAAAGGCGTTATCGAGATTCTGTCCCTGTGGCTCAACCAGCCCCTTCCCCCACTGTTAACCCTCCAAATTCCGTGATTCCTCCTGCATCACATGGGACTGTCCGCCTACCCATTCGTCAATCCTCTCAGCGAGCTGAACTCCGCTTCGAGTGTTCTCATGCCAACCCCATTATCACTGCATACATCATGGTTACCCTCAGAGAAGAGTCTCCTCTCCCCATTACCTCCCCTGAGGCCTCCCCTCAGCCCCCTCTTGTCTCTAGCCACCCCACTTGCTCTATTCTGTCAGCCGACGTTACCCTCCAAGAAGAGGATGCGCAGCGCAAGCAGGATGGGGCCGTGGACCTGGATGGCGCTCTCAAAGGTGTCATGAATGAAGATGCAGATGAATACGCTTGCAGGGTGGTGGAAGAACCTCCGTCTCCGACTCATGATCAGTGACAAACCCAGCTTCCAGCTTCTACGGGTATTCCTGCACAATTACAGTTGGATTTTTTGGTTTCTTTGTCTCAGTGTGCAGCTGGAAAAGCTGACTATTGGTTTTCATCTCTTTCTTTTTGTTAAGTCTTCTTGTATGAACTGTAGGCTGATTTCCCTCCCAAGGGTGGCCAAATTGATCTCCAAAGGACTGGTTTCCCAATCTTGGGCAGTCCAGACTTCTCTTGTTAGGCATGTTTATCAAGCCTAGTGCTCAGGCTCACACAGATGACACTGTGGCAGTTTTGTAACAGTAACTCTTATACTTAATAGAACTAATCTTACTTAGAAAAAAAAAAAGTACTTTGTTCACATGCATGACATGTTCATCTCTTGACTTGTTGAAAATAAAAATATCATCTAGAAATGGTCTCAATACATCATTCATAACTCTCATGAAAGTAGCTGGAGAATTTTTAAGACTAAAAGGCATAACAAGCCACTCAAACAATCCTTGTTTAGTTTTAAAAGCAATCTTCCATATATCCTCTTCAGCTATTCTAACTTGATGATAACCACTTCGTAAGTCTAACTTAGTGAAATACTTTGCATACCTCAATTGATAAAGAAAATCATCAATGCGTGGAAGTGGGTAGCAATTATTTACCGTGATTTTATTCAGTGCAAAAAAATTAATGCACATGCGCCTTTCCCATCCTTCTTTGGTACCAAAAAATCTGTGAACCACATGGCAAAGTAGATGGGCATATGATACCTTTGTTCAAAAATTCTTGAATTTTCTTCTCGATTTCCAAACTCTCCATAATTGACATGTGATACATACCAATGTTTGGAAGTAGAACATCCTGCTGCAACTGAATCTCATTCTGAATTACCCTCTTGGGAGGTAACCCATCTGGTTCCTGAAACATCTCGCCATGCTGACTTACCTCATCAAACAAATTAGATTTTAAATTATCATCATAACCTTCAAAATTCCTGATGATGGATCCCAGTTGGGATTCGAAACGTCGACACATGTTCCTCAATACTGTGGATAATCCAGAAAGTTTCTTACAAAACAATCACCACAGGAGTTTAAAAAACAATAAACCTTCAAAAGGTTCATATTCCATGTCATTATTTTTCTTGATCATTAGAATAAAAAAAAATTTACTTGCATTAATTAGTCTCTTCATTTGCCTGCATTAACCAAAGAAATATTCAACTTTTTGCGATGAGCTCTCACAATATACTCCACCCCATCTTTGAAAAAATGATATTTGTTCTCATGGCGATAAAACACCGCTTTTTTGTCATATAAATATGGGCTTCCCAAGATAATTCCTGAAATTTCAAGTGGAACCATATCTAACTCGACTTCATCAACAGAGTTTGCAGTAATAGAAAATTTGAATATACATTTACTCGTGAATTGTAAGTTTGCATTCTTAACTATCCAACCCAAAGGGTATGTCTTATGATGAGGTACAGTCTCAAGGTTAATATTTTTGACTAAGTCTTCTGAGATTAAATTCGCTTGTGACCCACTATCAAATAATACATCAATATTGGTGTGATTTGAGATTAATTTGACAGTGAACAACTCTATCCTTGTTTCTTCAATTGGAGTGTTTTAATGACTGGTAGATGAGCTACTGCTTGCTATGTATTCTTTCCCTTTTGTGACCATGGATGTAATCTTGGTCTCATCACCGGAATCAGATCCAAGATCATGTTGTGTGGTAACAGTTGTATTTTTTCTTCCCTTATTGTTTGGCTTCTTAGGCCCGAATTCAGGATGTAGTTTCCAACGACGGGCTTCATCATGCCCTGGTTATGAATAATGTGTGCATGTGGTTTTATCCCCTTATTTCTTAATATTTGCATTCTTCTTTCCCTTCCATTTCCCCCCCTTCCCTTTCTCCTTTCCCTTGAATGGATTTTTCTTACAACCCTCTTCCTGAATGTTCTTTGCCCTAGCTTAGAGGTGGGTGGCTTGCACACAAACCTCATCTAAGTTGCTTGGGTTAAACATAAGGATTGTATGTTTCAAATATGAATGTAAACCTCCAATATATTTTAAGGGTGTGTCTTGGGATTTGAAAGTTTACACCTAATAACAAAGCCCTCTTTCTAAACTCCTGGGTGTAATCTTGAACTGTTTGCCCCTTGAGCTGCCTAAAATTTTGCCAACTCATAATAACTTTCTGCATGTAAGCTAAAGGATAAAGTTGTCTTTTAATGACAGAAATAAACTCAACCTAAGTGATGGATATCTTACCATGGATTCACATTTCCTCTTGAGTCTTTGCTTCCCACCAGACTAGTGATGCTCCTTCTAGCCTCAATGAAGTCAACTGGATCTTTGTTTCATCATCTTGTAGGTTTTGAATTCTACAATGGCCTAGGCTCTCTTGAACTTCCCCATAGAAAAATCACATGTAGAATTCGTTTTCAACCTCTAAAAATTGTACCATTGTTTCTGGAATGCCAAAATTATCTAAAATTGACTATTCATTTTCCAAATTTGGTCGAATATTGCCTCGATTATGGCAAAAACAAATTTCCCTAGTTTTCCTCCACTAAAACTGGAAGGTATCCAGCTAACTCCACCAAATATGGAGTTCTGCCGAATTTGGGGGCGCCTCCAGAATTTCCGCTAGACTAAACTGTACTTAACTTAAAGATAAGTATGTATTAACTTTAATTAAGTGGTGCTTAGTGCATAAAGCATGTTTAGTCGTTTGGCTCCGGCGCTCATCATGGTGCAAGGTCACATGGTGGAGGGGCTGGCCCCTCCGTGCTCCACCGGTCCCACTGCATAGGAAATAAATATATGTTTTCAACATTGAATTTCAAATCTCCTCGCCATGGCATATCGATTAGAAGGCTGGCTTGTGGTGCGGAGGTTCGAGGTTCAAACTCAAACCTACCCCATTATATAAAGCTTTTGCATATGATATTTCATAATGGACCTTTGGCGTGGAATTTGGCATTACTAGTAACTAAACAGACTGAAACTTGGATATGCAGATGAGTTTAAAACTTGATTTAATTAATATTTAATTATAATTAATATAATTATATATAATATAGATAATATGTATAAAACATATTATATATATATGTGTGTGTGTGTGTGCCCATAAACAGAGGAATATGTCAGAACCACCTATGCACACATCTGTGTAGAAATGGACTTTAGCGCAGGTTTCCCAGCTGAAATAATCCTAACAAGCAAAGACTATGTATGGAACTAGAAACTCGACTATGAAAGTGTCCTCTTCAGATGTCGATCCTGCTTTGAGACAGGTCATCTTGCCAAAAATTGCCCAAAAGTCTCCCAGAAAAATTCTGCTAGAAAGAATCACCATAGATCTACATGGTGGGAAGGAGCACAAAAGGAACATTACACTGTCATCAAGGAAGAATACTCTCTAGAAAATTCTGAATCGCAAGAAATCAGGCAAGAAAGAAACAACCCTCAAGACTAGCATGGGGAAAGCTCCGCCCAACAACAAAAAAATGAATTCGACAGCCCCTCAAGCATCAACAATTATGAGGATTCAAATACCGCACAAAATAAATTTTCATTTTGCAGCAAAGCAGATCTCCCAGATCCCGAAGATAAGACACCAGTGTCCCAAGAATCATAAGAGATGAAGGAGGTGCAAGATAAAGGAAGTTGGAAGACCATAGAGAAGAAAAAGAAAGCTACAACACCAATCTCGCCAAGAAAGACGAGAAGCCAAAAAATTAAGAACTAAGAAAATTATAGGTCCGATAGACCAAAGTTTGGTCTCAGTGGACGTTAACTGTCATCATCATATATATATATATATTAAATCATAAATAAATAAATAACAACAATTTTCCACCTTAGATAACATTAGGAAAATTTCACCCACATAGACCAAACTAGCGAATTAGAAGGTGCCACTTGTCATAGCCTCATTGGCAGAAACTTGAAGAATATTCCAGAAGATTATTTTTTGTTGATTGGGTTGCCATGTTAGCAACCTGTCCAATTTGCAATTTTTTTTAGCTGTTTGAGAAAACGGACAACAGGCCATAACTCACTCATACGAACTCGGAATTTGACGAAACGAGTTGTGTCGGAATCATGGAGACGAGCTCTATCCTGTTGTCCTAGTTTCGAGAAATTCTGAAAACTTTGATTTTTGAGCTAAATAATGAGCACCTGATCATTCCTCCTCACTAGAAGCCTTTTGGACCCCAAAATATACTATCAATTGTTCAATAGGTGAGGATAAAACTCCCTCACCCTTTCACTCTCCATCCATTTGGCCTTTGAAGGATTTTGTCCCTTGAGTCCCACTCTAAGGTGTTTGACATTCCCTCTTCTTGAAGTTCTGATTCTTCTAGCAAGTATGAGATCTTATTTAATTTCATCAAGATATTCTGACGAGAAATCATCTATTGATGGCAGATAAACATGCTCTCCTTGATCATCAATCAATGGAGGCTCAAACAATCTAAAATTCTCAACATTAAGGACAAAATATATTTGCATATAACGAGGCAAATCTAACTTAAACGCATTAATACCAATATTTTCCAGAATTTTAAATGGACCATAACAGATTGGCTTGAGATTTTTACCTTCCCCTTCCAATATTTCTTTGTTGATATACAACCAAAATTCATCAGCAACTTGGAATTTTTTAATCAACATGGTGTTTTTCATGCCTTGCCTTGTAACTGCTTTGACTCTTTTCAAGTTGCTCTTACACTGTGTGATGTATCAACTGAATTTTCTCAATGAACTTCCTTGCCTTATCTATGTCACTATGACCATCTATAGCGACATATTTCTCAAAGATGAAGTCCAACTGCAATCTTGGCAAGTAACCAAAACATGCCTCAAACATGGGATGAACAGTTGCATTACATTCATCATGCATACAGTCGGGCAAAACATTATTCCACAACTTGGGATGCTTGCTACAATATCCTCGAAGAAGATGAATAACGATAATTTTGACCACTTCGGTTTGACCATATGTTTGTAGATGAAAGGCTATACTTTTCTTCAACTTAGTGTCCATTTTGTTCCACAAATTAGATAAAAAATTCCCAACAAATCGAGAATCTCGATCACTTATAATAGAAATAGGAGGACCAAAATGAACCCAAAAATTTTGAAAGAAAAGATGAGTTGTTTTTTCAGCTGTAATTATTTTCTTACATGGCATCAAAAGACACATTTTGTTGAACCTATATACCACAACATACAAATAATAATGACATTTCCTTGACATAGGAAGACCACCTACAAAATCCATTGAGATACTCTCTCAAGGATGTGAAGGAACCAGAAGCGGAGTGTACAATCCAAGTTTCCTATTTCTAGTTGCACATAAAGAACATCCTCTAATAAAATGAGAAACATTATCAATCATGCGTGGCGAATAACAATACCTTTGGAGATTCACTACTATCTTGCCTACACCGAAATTTCCAGCAATCAATGATGTGTGCGCCTCCCTTATTACATAGTTTCTTTCACCCTGTGGAATAAATAACTTGCCCAAGTGATACAAAAAACTGTTATTTACATGGTGATCTAACTCCTCACTTTGGTTTTCTTGATTCAAGCTTGCATACACATCTTGAAAATCAATATCATGTGAATATTTCTCAATGTAACTTTCATGAAAAACTGAATTATGATCGAGTAAGATAGATGAATTTACAATAGGCCTTGAGAGCATATCAACTAACTTATTGTAAATTCCCCTTTTATACCTGATAACCAAATGGAATTGTTGTATAAATCCCATCCATCTGAAATGTCTTGACTGCTGCAACTTTGACTGAGATTGTAAGTACTGCAATGGCTGATGGCCGGTATGTATAATGGTCTCCATCTCCATCAAGTAGTGTTTCCATTTCTTTACACTTTGTACCAATGCATATAACTCTTTTTCATATGTGGGACAGTTAGTTACAACTCCATTAAAAATTTCAGAATGAAATGAAATGGGCTTACCATGCTGCATGAGAACCGCTCCCATGGCGTCGTCACTAGCATCTGCTTGAATCTCAAATGGCTGTCTAAGATCTAGAAGTGCTAACACCGGTGCTGAACTGATATTTTGTTTTAAAGCATAAAACTCTTTTTACTTCTTATCTCCCCATTGGAACACTCTTTTGACACTAGTAAATGCATGTAATAGAGTTGCAATGGAAGAAAAATTAGTAATGAACTTCCTCCAATAATGTGTTGCCCCTAAAAATATTCTTACCTTTGTAACTGTATTGGGCTTGGGCCAATTCATAATGACCTCAACTTTAGAGGGAACTATCTTAAACCCACCTCCTCCAACAATGTGTCCCAAATACACTAAATAAGTCTTGCCAAATTCACACTTAGACATCTTCAAAAACAACTATGATTTTCTCAAGACATCAAGTAATTTGTTCACATGCATGACATGTTCATCTCTTGACTTGCTGAAAATAAAAATATCATCTAATTAAAATCATCCAGAAATGGCCTCAATACATCATTCATAACTCTCATGAAAGTAGCTGAAGCATTTGTAAGACCGAAAGGCATAACAAGGCACTCAAACAATCCTTGTTTAGTTTTAAAAGCAATCTTCCATATATCCTATTCAATGATTCTAACTTGATGATAACCACTTTGTAAGTCTAACTTAGTGAAATAATTTATATACCTCAATCGATCAAGCAAATATCAATGCGTGGAAGTGGGTAGTGATTCTTTACCGTGATTTTAATTAGAGCACGAAAATTGATGCACATGTACCAAGTCCCATCCTTCTTTGGTACCAAAACAATTGGTGAACCACGTGGAAAAGTAGATGGGTGTATGATACCTTTGTTCAACAATTCTTGAATTTTATTCTTGATTTTCAAACTCTCCATAATTGACACATGATACATAACAATGTTTGGAAGTGGAACATCCTGCTGTAACTGAATCTCATGTTGAATTCCCCTGTAGGGAGGTAACCCATCGAGTTCCTGAAACATCTCGCCATGCTGACTTACCACATCAAACAAATCAGATTTTAAATTATCATCACAACCTTCAAAAGATTCATAATCCATGTTGTTATCACTCCATATGATTCCTAAGGTTGAGCAAGGAATCCCAATAGAGGTAACCACAAACCAAGCTTTTGACTTGATAGTGTTACACTAAAAATTGTCACCTTGACATTCTACTAACTGTATGAGCTCATTAACACTCATACATACCTCCTCTGAAAGTCTTACAACCTTTACTCCTCATGTCAAGCCCTAAAACAGGAGGAAAAACCCTAAAAATCTCTGAAACTTTGGGTACACATGTAATATGAGGCCTGCCTGTGTTCCTAGCTTAGGTACGCAGCTAATACACTACTTACCTGCGTTTTAGAATGCAGTTTTCCTTAAGAATGCCTGCGTACCCTCCTCAAAGTAAAAAAGGCGAGAAAGTAAAGTCAAAAAAGTGGTTTGAGGTCAATTCTAGAAGGTTCTAGATGAGAATTTTTGGGGATGAGTACGCTTTGATAAGGTGCATGTATCCGTCACCTTAAGGAACTAATCCCTTGATGTGAGGAGTCTATCCCTTTGAAGGAGGATTCTATCCCTACAAAGGTGGAATCCTAACCTCCTCATCTACTCTATAAAAGGAGGCATTGGGTAGCCTCAAATGGTTAAGATTTTGGAGATGGAGAATTAGAGTTGAAGCTTTAGAATATTTGAAGTTAAGTGCTGTTGAGATTCAGACTCAGTTGATTAAGACTTTTGTGAGGAGATATTACATACCTCTATTAGTCTTGGTTGGAGGAGTGCAGAGCTTATCAAATTAAAGGAGATTCCTGCTTCGGACCCCAGAAAGTCCTATGCAACATCAAGGCTCAGGTTGTAAGGATTTTCTTCTTTTGAAATTAATACAAATATACTCATTTTTCTCAATAAGCTTTTAATCAATGGTTTATTTCATAGATTCCTTGATCACTATGATAAGCATGGTTTATGATGATTTCTATACAGGTGCTATGTAATATTTTGCTTGTTTGTGACTACAGGTTTACGAGGAAAACTCCTTCAAGCGCGCGAGGGACAACAACGACTTCAAACAAGCACTGGACAAACGATAAGTCCTTAACACCTCTATAGAGCTTTTCATAGATCGTATATGCTTAGAGAAAGATTAGTCTATTTGGCTGTTTGTTGCTAGATACTTTTAGTACTAGGGAGATCGGTCTTGTCCGCAAGACGGATTAATCCTCCAACAAATTGGCGACTCCACTGGGGAAAGAAACTTGTTGTTTTTGGTTCTCTTTTATTTTGATTTGAGGAAAAGTTTTTCCTGGTTTTTGATTGATGGATATCTGCCTGGGTAGCTTAGGTTTTCTCTGTTTTTGAAAATTTTGAAATCTTTTAAGTTTTTCTTGAACTTTTCTGGGGACCGCACTTTGTTCTTTTTCACAGTGCGGGCAGTTTTCGCACTTTCCTTGAGTTAACAATGCGGGACCACACCTGTTACCTCTGGGAGCATGTGGACCCTGTTAAAATTTTGGAAAAAATCTAGATTTATTTTTTCCAGTTTAGTTTAGATTTGATTTAGGATTCTTAGCATCTACCCAGATCTGTATTTTTCTATCAAAAATCCTTGTTTATGAGTTTCTTTCAGCAATTCTTCATCTCATCAATCTCCATTAAGTTAATTGGGTGTTTTGAGTCTCTTTTTTGAGAAATTCTTAATTTGATTTCCTTTGTTCATTACTTGGAGGTTTGTCTCAGTCTTTTCACAATTTTCCATCTTTTTGCTTTTGTTTTTGCTAAATTGTGTATGAGTGTTAATCGCCTTTGAGTGTTTTTTGATCTTTGGAACTCTCACCCGATTTTCTTGACTTGCACTTGATTGGTTCTTAGATTACATTAGAATCATCTTGTGTTTGAGAATTATCTTGCATAGATCACATTTGCATAATTAGAATTCTCATTTTCAGAATATGAATGAAAAATGTGCATAGATTACATTTGCATACTTTTCAAGTGAATTGTGCATAGATTACAATTGCATAGTTTACATTTTGAAAAAATCAATCATAGATTTAGATCAATTTTCTTTGATTTGAATTTAGATGTTTTTATGCTTGTTTTAAAAACACAAAAATAATTTTTTTTTTGGGATTGATTTGCATTAGTTTTTCTTGATGAAATTAGTGCATTAGAGAATTTGTTATATTTTCTCTTAGTGATCAATTTTTTGCATTGTTGGAAGTGGATGGAAACTCTCTCCTTACTTTAGTTAGGATTCATCGAATTGAAAAGATTACATTATCATATTCGATTGCATTCAGTTTTGGGTCGGGTCATAACACCATTGGTTTCGTATCCATTTACCCTTTTGAGTAATAACAACCTAAATAACAGAGCGCTTAATTAAAATTCATCTAGTAATTTTTACATTTTTAGGGCTCTTTCCACCAATCTAGCTCAAGATTAGTGCTTTGGAATAGGTTGTAGTTAAATTTCCAAAGCAACTAAAACAAACAAGTAGATAAATCTTGCGGTAGGAAATAAATCCAATTGTAATTGGTACAATTTGGGAAGCTTCTCTTAAAGAAGTCAATCATGAGATCATGTCCGAACCTTTGAGACAATCAATTTTGTTTCATTGGGGAAGATAGAAGATTTTGCGTGCATTACAAACGGTAAACCTCGGATTAACCATTGTCGAGGAGCCTGGGGTCACTTGTCGGTAAACCTCGGATTGACCATGTCGAGGAACCTTCAAGGGGATTGAGCTTTGTTACTCTGCCCTTGCGCGTGGGATCGGATCGTAGACTGTTCCCCCAGTTGTATTTTTTATTGTTGGTAACCTTAGTGTCCATAAGCTTAAGATTATTTCCTAAGGTGACGGTGAAGGAAAGATCTCACTGTACCTGGAGCAGACATCGACTAGACTCACTTGGACTCTCTGGGGGGTTCTCTTCACTCGAGATGGTTTTGTGAAGAAACTTGTGCCAGTCTGTTTCATTAAGCAGGTTGTCGGGGTAACTGTTCCAACCGCCCTTTCTTTATTAAATTCTACGATGTTGGATTTCATCACCAACTAGTGTTTTTAGTACGGGAAGTTACTGTTTGTGTGTGGTTTGACTCCTAGATTTGATAGCGCGTGTTAATTTGTTTGTTTTTACTTTTAGAGACCATAGGTGTGAATTGTGAATTTTAATTGTTAGGTGTAAATTGTGAATTGTTAATTTTAGTTTTAAATTGTTAATAAAATTCACTGAAGTTGAATATAATGGCAACTGTTCCGGAATTTACCAACCAAGGAATCCCTCTTAACGAGAATCCTAGTACTTTTCCTTGCTTTGGAAATGTTGGTCCTCCTTATATGGCTACTTTGTCATTACTTGGATTTACAATAGGTTTACCGATATGGTTATTTTCAACTTCGTTGGCCCCGAATACTCCAATTGTTCCACCTCAACCGGATGCTTCACCTCAACAGAGTTCACCATCTCAACATCACCAACCTTCTATTGACCCTTTACCTTCTTCGCCTAATATTTCTTCCTCCATTTCTTCCTCTTCACTTGGTAAAAGCCTTGATGCTAGTAACCAGGTGGCTAAGAAGAAGAAGAAAGGGAAGAAGAAGAAGAAGAAGAAGAAGAAGCAAGATAAGAAATAAGTCAACCAACCAACCATGGTTGTAAGTGTTATTTGTGTTGAGGAAACCTCCAACATGCATCGTAAACCCAAATACCCTTGCAGGCTTTGTAAGGGTGACCACTTCCTTATCAATTGTCCTGGTATTCCAAAGGTCTTGGAAGTATGGTAAAAAAAATCTCATCAACTTTCCGTTGATCCATCAACCAGTGATAGTCAGGTTCCTGGGAAAAAGGGTAAAGTTAGGTTTCCTTGTAAGTTATGCAAAGGGAGTCATCAAACTCACATTTTCCCTCACATGGATGAAGCCTCAAAATTGTTGGAAAACCTTATTGTTCCACAGCAAGAATTTCCAACTGGTTACTGTAAACTTTCTCCCAACCTACCGTCAACTGACGGAGTGATTGATCTAATTTCAAATATAGTCGATCCCACTCTTCCGTTAGAGAGTGAAACTCATATCACTCAGGTTCATGATCCATTAGTTGATCTAGTGGTCGATTCGATTTCACATTCAGTCGATCCCATTCTCCCTGTAGAGAGTGAACTTCATACCGCTCAGGTTCTTATTATTACATCAGATTCTTCTACACCGGGGGGCATTTCACCTGTTTCTACAGAACCCCCTCCAAGTACTGAGGTCTTTTACTTTGATTGGAATAGACTGACAGAACCTCGTCTTCCTTCCTCTATCCCTTTCCAAATCATTGTGAAGGTTGGTGGTAGGGACATACACTGCTCACAGGTAGATGAAGGTGCTTCTGTTAGTATTTTATCCTCAACTGCTTGGAAAGCTTTGGGTTCCCATCAGCTTGTGCCTATTACACAGAATCTAAAAGTTTTTAACATAACCATTAGTGAACCTTTAGGGATCCTTCCTAAGTTTTCTATTACTTTGGAAGGTAAAACTGTCTGTATTGATCTTATGGTAGTTCGAGGCCCCTTGGATTTCAATTTACTCCTTGGGCGAGACTATGTCTATGCAATGAAAACTGTCGTATCGACACTCTTTCGCGTGATGTCTTTCCCTCACAATGGAAATATTGTGACTGTAGACCAGCTTTCATTCCCTAGTCTTGATTCGACTACCAATAATCCGACATCCCTGAAATTTCCTTCTACGAAAGTGGTATCTACCCCGAATACTTTAAATAGGTACATATACATTAGACAGTTTAAAAGTTTTGAGGATTGCACCCCCGGTGCAATTGTTTGTTTATAAGATTATATGATACATGCGAGATAAAGGTTTATTATTTATCATATATAAATAAATTTTATCAATATTGTACATTTACACTTTTATGAGGTAATTTTACTCCATAAATATGTTTGGAAATGAAATTTCAATAGATTAATTTTCTTGCTATTATATGTTTTACAAAGATATGGTAAGGAATTCTCTCTTGTTATTCTTAGAAATAATTATATAATTTTTTTTTTCTTTTTTCAAAATAGATTAAAAAAATTATATGAGAAAAATTATTAATTCATCAATATGTGTGTGTGTGTGTTGTGAGGGATAATTTCATAGTTCAACTTAATGGTTCATTATATAATCATGTGATCATCACCAATGATATATCTTAAAAAGCAACTGAAAAGCCATGTGTACAAAATCGATGTATACTCTAGAGAGTGGTTCTCATATCACTATGTAAATTGTTGTATGCTACTTCAAAAAAATTATAAGATAAGCTGTAATACACATCATATATGCACCATAACAATTGGTACAGGGTAAAACCCACCTGCCACACCTTTGTACTCGATCCAATTTTCTCTGTCAACTCTTCTAGCTGTGGGAGTTTCCTCCAAGGATCATAATACCCCCAAGGCCTGTTATCACCCTAGTAATTCTCAGGTTGTGGGATAGGGATTTTTGTAGTTAAGAACACCGGGGGTAACCAAGAACCGCTTTGGGAATTCAAGATCTAGCCTTCTTGAACTCTAGAGAGGGATCTCTCCGTATGATTTAGCTTTGTTTTAGTAACATATATTAGGCTAGCTATGATTGTGTATTTGGGTTTGATTTTAAAATATTGGTGGGAATAAATAGATTTCAAGGTAAACCAGAAGGATCTACCAGAATATTGGGCAATGGAGTCAACTCTCTAGGCAAGCAGAACTAAGAAATAAGGCTCAGAGATGCAAATGTGCTAAGGGAAAGATAGGTGACCTTCTAAGGCTATGTATAGGATTGATTTGATGGAGTGGATGGAATCTGAGCAAAAGGGCACTTAAGAATCCTTAAGCTACAGATAAGAAGATTGAAGAAGGGGATCTAACTGGGAACCATAGAACTGCCCATTAGGTTTTATGAACAGGCTATTACTGGCCTACCATCTTTAAGGATGCCAAAAAATTCGTGCAGGCCTGTGATAGCTGCCAAAGGGAAGGACGCCCTGGGCAGTCTGATGAAATGCCTTTGAACCCTCAACTAGTGATTGAACCATTTGAACGCTGGGCACTTGATTTTTTTGGCCCTATTAGTCCTCCCTCAAACCAAAAAACATACATCCTAGTTGCAACCGAATATGTCACTAAGTGGGTCGAAGCAGAGGCACTTTAAAAAGATACAGAGGACTCTGTAGTACAATTTCTTTTCCAAATCTTTGTGCGCTATGGTCTCCCAAGGGACATAATCACAGATGGAGGACCACAATTTGTAGGTAATAAATTAGCTGAAACATTGCAAAACTACCACATTCAGCACAAGATTAAAACTCCATATCACCCACATGCCAATGGCCAAGTAGAGAGCATGAACAAAGTAGAAAACATTAAAATTCCAACAAGTTTCAAAACAGGGAGCTTATTATCACTAATCCTGTTTAATTTTTCCTTAGTTGATCATTATAGACTAGAAAAAAATAATATGAATGAATGTAAACTTTAAATAAATACACTGAAAACAAGGAAAGAAATGAGACTTATCTTGTCACCACGAGAATCCTTAGCTATGATGTCTCTAATCTCTTTCCAGTTTGCTACTTTCACTAATTGACTCACCAACTTCAATATAACCAGCAAATAAGACTATAGTTGTCTTGAGAAATTTTATTCACACTGAATACTTCGAATTGTGAAGTATTTATACAAAAAAATGTTTACAAAATATCTCAGGAATTGAGATAATGTTTTAATAAAAAATAGGAAAGAAAACTTAAAAAGAGGGACAACTGCAAAACAGTTTGCAAGATGTTACCTTTTTACAAGCAAAAATAGAACTGATTATTCTAATTTGAAATGATTGTTGTTGTGCACTTTAACCCTGTATTTTTACCATTTGAGGTAACAGTAAAAAATGAATTTCCAAGTGAATTTCCTATTTTTTATCCATTAAATTCACAACAGATCTGTGAATTCTTGCCACTTTTCTGCAGAGGGGATCTTAATATTCTTCAATTTTCTGTAACTTTCATCTGCCTCTGTATACTTGGCAAAGTTAGGCTTGATAGTGAACATATGCCTGATCTCATTATCTAAAAAGAACAGATTTTCAAAATACTGAAGAAGTATTTTGCCTGTTGGTGATCCTTGAGGCAGTTGTTGTCTGGCTTGCTCTTTTGCATGATTTCTGATTTTTAGATCATAATTTTTCTGAGGCATTAACTTGCCATTCAATGCATGAATATCAGGCAAACCTGCTTCTGACAATGTTTTGTATTTGGCTAAAAGTCTTGAGAAGGATAAATTCATGTCTTTACACCGGTCCTCTAGATTACTCATTATGTTTCTTTTGTTCAGGACCTTTTTGATTTGAAGAATGGTTTCTGTTCTATCAACAATTTTCAATTATTCCAACTCTTCCCTGGTTTTACTGTTTAAAAAAGCTATGAGTTGGATTGCTTGGGTTGGTTTATTGTCAATTTCCCTCTTAGTCTTGTCAATCTCTGCACTAGCAACTTGAAGTAACTCCCTCTATTCATAAATTATCCGAATTGAAGGCCATTGAGAATGAATGCCTTCAATAATTTTGGTCCATAAATGATTTTTTATATAGGCCACTTGATCTGTAAGATTTACTTGTGCTTGCAGAATCTTTACCTGTTCTTGTAGTCGATCAACCCTTTGCTCATGTCCTCTAGAAGTAATCAAGGCATCATTTTTGGAATTTTCTAAATTTTTAATAGTGTCTTTCAAACTAAGAATCTCTTTATCTTGGTCTTGTAGTGTGCTCCTCTGTGAGGATGAAGAAGAAGAGGCAAAGATTAGAGAAGTAATTGGCACTGCAATTGCCAGTACTCCTTTCGGTGCCAAGTGTTCTGCCAAAGTAGATGGTATAGCAGTGTTTACAATGGGGATCACTGTAGGAATGACCATTGGTTGTGCTTTTCTTAGTTCTTCATTCTCTTTCATTAGAGCTTCTATTTGAATTTCCATTGTTTTTATCTGATCTGTCATTTGATGTACAAGCTGCTTTAAATCATCATTCTCTGTTTTTTGCTGTAGAATTTCTTTTGCTTGAGAGTTTTCACTATGAGGCAACTTCAACTGTTTTCTAAGAGCAACTATATCCTCATTTTTCTGTTTAATTAAGACTTTTTCCCCTTCAATGTTGGCTGGGTCACCCCCTGCTTCAATCACTATATCTTCTAGTGCTTTTATTCTTAAATTATTAGCATACAGTGAGGCTTTGTCCAACTTCATTTGATGTTGGAGGTTGAGCACTGTTTTCTCAAGCCTAATTGATTTCATAGTTTTACTAACAATTTTGGAATATAGCATTTCAGTATTTCTCCTATGAAATTCAATTTGATCTAATTGATGAATGGCATCTGCATCCAGTTCAAGATCTGTTTTGGAATAATCTGCCACTGATTTTGGCTCAGCCACTGTAGGCTTCAAGAATGACATTACCAATTTATTGGATGAATAATCAAATGTTGAAAGAATCCTGTCTTTGTTTCCAGGATTTTCCTTAAGAAATCTAGAATGAGCTTGATTCTTGAGCTCTTCATTCTTCTCTTTAATCTGTCTGAATCTGATCTGAATCTCTGACTCTGTATTGTCAGTTTCCTGAGAAGAAGGAGGCAAATCGACAGTAGCCTGGTTTTCCTTCACGACTGTATCTTTTTTTTGTGTTCCAATTTTTACATTTTGAAGCTCTTTTAATGTTTGAGTGACTGTTCTTGTTTCTTCATCATCTATATCAATATTTATAGCCTTATCATTTTCTTCTTCTGTTGACTTGCTTCTTTTACTATAAGGAGTTCTGAATTTTATGTCCTCAATAGTCTCAACTATGAAACTATCTCCTTCTCTTTTATGTACATTATCAATATCTTTGCTTGTAGAAGCCACCTGTACTGTTTGTTCAATATGTTTGCCTTTGCCACTGTCTACATGTATTACCTGTACTACCTGTGAATCATCATCATATAGGGTGTTTGGCTCCCATTCAATTTTATTTACATATATTTCAATATGGGGCTTAGGATCATGCAAGTAAATAGGCAACTTAAATTTTACCCTTGCTGCACTCAAAATACCTTGTGGGTCATACTTCCATGTAAAACTACATGGGAACTTATACTCTTTAAGTTTGAAATTTATCTCATTGGCAGCTTCTTTGTTATTCACAATGAATGGCCCAATTTGATTTTTTCAGCTTAAATTGGGTCTTTTTCTTGAAAACTATGAAGTTGATTTCATCTACATTCAATAGTTGTCTTAGATATTCTAAAACAAATATTCTTGTAGTAACAAATCTGGGTAACTTATATGGGGCCAGGGATGAGCCATACACTCTGATTTCTGTATGATTTTTATATAAATTCCAATCTCCAGTTTTGTAGCTCTCTGATAACTGTAGAATTCTTCTTGTCTCATCATTGATCCTAGGGATCTCCTCTTTTTACAAGAGATACATAGTAGGGGCTATAAATGAGTCATTGAAATCTGTAAAACTATACTTTCTGTTCCATTTCCTTAGAAGAGATGACCAAAATACTACTGATAGAAATTTTCCTTCTGCATCCACTTTCTCACATTCAATTGGAAACTTATCTGTTTGATAATATAGGAAGAGGTGGAGTAGATAAGAGGAGTATCTGAAAACTCCTTCTTCTGGTAATCTGGATAACTGATAATGCATACTTTCAGCAATAAATCTAGCAAAATTGAACTGAATGGATGGTGATTGACCAAGGCTTAGAGTTGACAGAAAACCTAGGATAGCCACATCAGTGAATTCATCACTGGTGTATCCTAGTATGAAGGAGAGAATTGAGACAATCTGTCTAGTTTCATCTAGGAAATCAACGGTGTCGAAAGGAGGATTTAACTTAGGAATATCAACTTGATTTGGACAAAAAGTCTGGTATATTTTGAATCTAGTATTGAACTCCAAGTCAAGATATAGTTGGGTTAAATCTTCTATTGATAGGGAAGCAGAATTGGAGTCATGATTCATTTGCAGCATGGAATTTATCGACTCTTCAGTGATGTAAAACAGGATATCTTTTTCTTTGTTTACAATACATCTTTGTTCTGGAATATAATAGGCTTGGCATAATCTGATAAATTCAGGAACAGAATGAGTGAGAGGGACAATATATCTAGGCAGATTGGATTCCCAAATTGGAATATCTTTGTCACTCTTTTCCACTGATTTTCCATAGCACCAATTATAGACATCAAGCAGGTTAAATTCTACATTAGGGTCTAGTATTCTATAGTCCAGATCAACTAAAGGGCTATTCTCTGGAGAAATGACTGGAGGCTGGACTGGTCTGACCACTTCTGTAGAATCAGCCGTGAGTACAGGAGTTGGTTTGTCGATTTTGAAGGACATAGGCTGAGGAATCTTTGCAGAAGACTTCTTTTGAGATTTTGGGCCTCTATTCTTGGGGGTTACCTGTTTCTTGGTCATTTTTAATAATGAACGAAGCAAGCTTAAACGGTTTTCTAAGTTCCTTTACGAGAAACAGGGGTTTCTTGGTGAATTTCTACTGAAAATGGGGTTTCTGAGCAGGGTTTTTAGGAAATGCAAGGAATTTAAAGTCAGAACGTGTATTTAAAATCGATTTCAACAACAAAATGGACCAGGGTATGGAAAAAAATGCGAGAAAGGGAAATTTTGACAGAGTTTCCCCTGAAAAATGGACACTTTTTTGCAGTAACTTTGGTAATTATTTGAAATCGACAGGAATTTTGAAATCTCAGAGGGCAACTTCGAAGAAAAGTACCTGGAGAACCAGTGGAATTCGGTTGAAGACGTTGCAGAGGTGCTCAGTCTTCAATTTTTTGAAAATGGCTTCGCAGAGGACAATGTAGTACTTTGTAATGGAAATTCAGGGCAATGGGCATCGAAAAATGGTACTGGTAGGTTGAAAATGGCTCTGCAAAGTTTCTCAAGGTTCAAACGACATGATTTTGAGGAAAAACGGTTCTGCAATGTTTTTACAGGTTTAAAGCGAAAAGGTGAAAATTTGAATGAAAAATATAATTTTAATGTATTAAACGATGGTATAACCATAGTTAAATGACATTAAACTCGGGTTAAACGGGTGAGGTTTAGGGAATACCACCAGTGGTATTCGCGAGGGTAATTGGTGGTAAGCGGAAACTATCTTTTTGAACGCGATACAACGTGGTGGCGACACATAAGCGCGGGTGGTTTGGAAAAACCACCCATTTCGCGCGGCTTTGCCAAAACATCAAACGATTACTTTATGAGTGTGAAAATGTATTAGTGCCGTCGGATCTGGATTCAACGAGCGAACAACCATGACCAAAAGGAAAGGTGCGGGGAAAAGGTAAGTTATCGGGTTCACTTTGGGCCATTGATCTTGGGAAACCGTTGCTATACCGACATTTAGAGAAAAGTGTCGCAATACCGACACTTAGACAAAGTGTCGCAATTGAGACGTTTGGAGGAAGACGTCGCAATTGCGACACTATGCCCCAAAGCGTCTCTAGACGGCTGCCTCCAAACGTTGCTATTATATGTTTTACGAAGATATGGTAAGGAAATCTCTCTTGTTCTTCTTAGAAATAATTATATATAATTTTTTTTTTCAAAATAGATTAAAAAAATTATATGAGAAAAATTATTAATTCATCAATATGTGTGTGTGTGTTGTGAGGAATAATTTCATAGTTCAACTTAATGGTTCATTATATAATCATGTGAGCATCACCAATGATATATATTAAAAAGAAACTGAAAAGCCATGTGTACAAAATCGATGTATACTCTAGAGAGTGTTTCTCATATCACTATGTAAATTGTTGTATGCTACTTCAAGAAAATTATAAGATAAACTGTAATACACATCATATATGCACCATAATAATTGCCATACAACTAATTTGTTTTAGGATACATGTGGCATTCTAGGGGTAAATTCTATATGATGTGTATATCAATCTATTAGGTGTTGGTAAGTTGTTAGTATCTAAGAAATGATAAGGAATATCCATACATCATGATCTTGTAATGTGATTATAAATTGTGTCTATAATTTCCATAAAATGTATAAATGATTTGTTTAAAAAAATCAACACAATCAACCCTAAACAATGCTCATGATGTGGAATGTCATTGGTGAAACCAAAATGATGGTCACATTTCCCATTTCTATGGTAATGGTGATCATATATATGTTGTAGCGACACTTGATGAGTAATTAAATAAATCTCAGAGTGTGACTCATTGTGCCATATTTTTTTAAAGCATGATTTGTTTTCCTAGTTTTACTAATTTGTTAACATATTTTATTCATTTGGAAAGCTTATTAATGATGCTTTAAGTAATTAGGACCTAATGAGAGATCATCTTCACATCTTCACTGAAATATATTGGTAATTGTAGTCACTATATGGACCGCACATGCATGCTAGAAAAATTGAAATATAAACTATAATACACATCTTATATTTGCCATAACAATTGTCATACAACTTATTTACTTCTAGATACATATGAAATACTTCAGGTAAATGCCATATTATGTGTATACCAATATAGTAGGTGTTGGTAAGTTATGAGGATCTAAGAAATGATAGAGTATCCACACATTAGTAGTGCCTTGGTGAATTTTTTGCATAATTTTCTATTTGTTGTAATTTTGTTGCCTGGATTTGTTATAGATTTCAAATAATATATACAATTATCTACCAATTTTTCTTTATAAAGAAGAAGCACAATAAGTAGTCACATAAAAGTGAGCCATGTGAAAATATTGGTAACATGAGTAACCTGGTAAGCCATAAATGAAAAGTGAATAACCTCCACTCACCAACAAGTGGCAGGCAGGGTTGGAATTTGGATTTCTCTTTACCCGTCACAATTTTTTTTGACGTTTTGGTCATTATTTTTCTAGTCAATGAATGTTACGTTTAAAATTTTGCACTTCATTAATGATGTTCTCGTAATAAATTAACCCTTCACCCATAAAAGTTTGATTAAAAAAATTGAACGCTCTTCCATTTTCTTTGGATTTTGGAGTGTGATATATCTGTGTCATGGAATTTTAATACCTAAAGTTTCAAGAGAAATAACTGATTCTTGTCAAAATAATATTTCCTCAATATATGCTATGATCTACTAAAAATTACTTCAAAAATCAAGTAACCTTCCAATATAAAGAAAAAAACATGAACGAGCTTTCCCTAAATTGCAATAAATTTATGTTTATTATTAATATTGCATAATCTGTCTTATAAAAATTGCATAATCGGACTAAGAACAAATCCTCAGTGCATTTTTTATTGTTGTTGTGATTAAAAAATGAGCCAAAGAACGCTAAGGCACTCAGAGAAATCAATCTCTGTATTATTTCTCACAAAATCATGTTGAGTAGTGGAGACTAAGCGCTAGATTTTTTTCTGTCCTCAATCTCTCTATTAATTATGTCTATGTAGTTATAAGAATAACAAGCCAAAAAAATCTCAGGCTTCCAGAGAAATTAGTCTCTGTGTGCAAAAATTGATGATTACTGTTGACTAAATGTTATACCATTTGAAATTGCTGAGCGAAATTAAACAGGCCATGATGTACCATTTGTCAGTATCTATTTTCTCATGTATGAAAGTTGATGTACCATTGAAAGTTTAATAATTCTATTGAAAGTTTAATAACTATAATAACTATATATATGTATATGTATATATATATATTTTTTAATTTAATGATTAATAATAATTAAATTAAAATTCCTAAAAGACAAAATAAAAGCCTAATAATCACGAACTATTATGATAATTTAAAAAAATAGAACTCAGGCTGAACATAGTTACAAAGATACCAAGAAAAGAAGAGTGCATGTGCATGATAACCTCTTTCTTGACAACCTATGAATGCCATTCTCAATGAAGACTCAAGACTCAACTGGATTGGATTGTGTATCAAAACAGTAGGAATGAATCAAAGTTCAATGAATGAATAAATTGATCGAGAAAATTTATAGGGAAAGGTAACTTGACTATCAATCTACTAAACCTCACTTCCATGATTAAAAAAACACCCCCACCTTCTCAGTGGTCCCATCATGGTCCACCTATTGAAAAACAACCAACAAATATTATTTTTTTTATATTTTTGCATGGCCATTGGACAATGATTTATTATGGTTTTCCTACTAAATTCCAATGGATGATTATTCAAAAATATTGAGAATTAGTTTAGTCTCAAGGCATAGCCAAGAGTCTTACTGGATAATTATAGATTACCTCTCCATTGGATTATTGTACATTTTTCATCTACTTTTTCACGTGAGTTTCAGTTGATGCTAGATCTTTTCCTTCTATTTCTTTAGTGAAGCTAAGAGTGAACTTTGATATTACATTAACAACTATACTTGCATGAATATCCATGCTTTTATACTTCCCCACTGTGGTCAATGTTGATGTATGGCCTTGGCCCATTGATCTTACAATTAACTCACTATTCATATTCAATTTTCTCCAGTTCAACCCAATAAAATAAGGAAAACAGAAAATGAAGTCCTGATTTTTCTTTCCAGTGCTCCTACATAATACAAATACTCTTAAAAACCAATTAATATATAAATTGTCATCATTCGTGCTAAAATTAGTTTGAATTTTTTTAATGAATCTGCTTACAATTAATAGATTACATTGCTCACAGAATAAGAGATAATTTAGAACTATGATTTCACAATAATAAATTATCGGGCTCCCATAGGGCGATGAACTTGGTCGGATGTGACCCTTCTGTAGCGGCTCCTGAATCTGCCTCTTAATTTCATCGTTCTCCAGAACAGAGCATCGATAGATCGGTCCGTTGGATAGCGGCGCACCTGGGGTTAGATCAATCGGGTGCTTGACTTGACAGTGTAGAGGAACCCCTATGGGTGAGGTGAAAATGTCCCCGTACTCCTCCACAACCTTATCCATTTGTTGTTGTCGTGTAGAGGAGCCTTTTCTGGAGGTCGTGGCCATAGTCTTCTTCTTGCCCTGGGGGTGGATCATTAGGAAAACGAATTTCCTGGTTTGGGAAATGAGCTTACTGCATTGTTTTGCAGTAACCAAAGAGATAGTAGCAGGAGGTGGTACCTTTGGTATCCTGTACAACTTATTTCCCAAAGTAACAATAAGTAGCAGGAGGTGGTACCTTTGGTATCCTGTCAAACCAGGAGGTAACTCCTCAAAACTAGAATGTGTATTAGCTGAAGAATGTACATGCTTATATAGATGGGAGGTGAGGCTATTGGGATTCATCTCCCAATGACTCTTGGCCTTCCTTATTTCCTAATATTGAATAATATACAAAAATACAAATGCACACCCATCCATAGGATTAGGTGTCAACATTCCCCCCTTTAATCCGAAGGGATGTTGGTGAGTCCAAGCATCGATCTGAACTTTTCAAACTTTTCTCTTCCAAGTGCTTTGGTGAAGATGTCAACAGTTTGCTCATTTGTGGAACAATGGTGTAGATGGATGGTTTTGGCCTGAACATGATGTCGAATTAGATGGTACTTTGTATTGATGTACTTTGTTCGATCATGGAACTTTGGGTTCTTGGCCAACTTTATTGCAGAAGTGTTGTCGATCATGAGTGGAGTGGAATACATTTGTTTCATCTGCAAATCTTCCAGGATTTTCCGAAGCCACACAATTTCCTTTGTTGCTTCAGCTGCTGCCACATATTCTGCCTCGGTCGTGGAATCTGCTGGAACTGACTGTTTGCGTGATCTCCATGAGACGGCTCCTGATCCAAGACTCATGGTGTAACCTGTAGTAGACACCCCTGTTTCTTTGTCGCCATCAAAGTCTGAATCAGAGTATCCGGTCAAGATGAAGTCGCCTAACTGTGTATATTTGAGTCCAAAGTCTTGAGTCCCCTTCAAGTACCTTAGTACTCTTTTTGCAGCAGACCAATGTCCTTCACAAGGTTTTTGCATGAACCTTGAGAGGATTCCAACAGAAAATGAGATGTCAGGTCTGGTGGTGGTCAGATAGATAAGACTTCCTACAAGCTGTCTATACTTAGTTGCATCCTCAAATTCCTTCCCTTCAATAGATGTGAGCTCCAAGTTTTGTTCCATTGGAGTGCTTAAGGGTTTACAATCATCCATGCCAAATTTGTTCAAGAGATCTCCAATGTACTTCTTCTGAGAAAGAAATATGAATTTAGGATGTTGAATTACTTCAATACCCAAATAGTAATGAACATGACCCAAATCAGTCATTTCAAAACCTCTCTTCAACTCTTTCTTCATGGATGCAATATAGCTTTCATTGTTTCCTGTTATCAAAAGATCATCTACATATACCACAAGATATACAACTGTTTTTCCAACTTTCTTAACAAACAAAGTTGCATCATCAAGATCAAAATGTTTGAAGTCAAGTTTAAGAAGATGCTCGGTCAATTTCTCATACCGGGCTCGTGGTGCTTGCTTGAGGCCATACAAGGATTTTACAAGTTTGCAAACTTTGTGTTCTTGACCCTTTATCACAAATCCTTCTGGCTGGGACATATAAACTTTCTCCTTTAGATCTCCATTCAAGAAAGCTGTTTTTACATCCATCTGATGGACTTTCCATCCACTCTGAGCTGCTAAGGCAAAGAGAGTCCGGATGGTGGTCCATTTTGCTGTGGGAGCAAACGTTTCTTCATAATCAATTCCTTCCTTCTATGCGAATCCTTTTGCCACAAGCCTGGCCTTGTGCTTGTCAAGTGAGCCGTCTGCTTTGTACTTGTTCTTGTAGACCCACTTGCAGCCAATTGGTTTCGCTCCCAAAGGCGGATCAACCAGCTTCCAAGTGCCATTCTTTATCAAGGCATCATACTCCTTCTGCATCGCTTCTTTCCATTCATCATGAGAAACGGCTTCTTTGAAGGAAGTTGGTTCATGATCTGTAGACAAACTCAATTCACAGTTATAAGCAATATCCATATCAACAGGAGAATCAGAATTATCTACATCACCTTCGATTTCTTGAGTGGAACTTCTTGTTCCTGTTTTTCCAACCTCATCGGGATGAACATCCTCCAGTGTCTTTGTCAGCCATTTGGGAGGACCTTTCTGAGATGGCCCAGGCTGGTCACTTGACTGAGTTGGGATTGATTCAAGATTCAATCTCCCAATTTTGTCAATCACATCATCCAATGTGTCATCCGTGGTTGTTTCTTCATGTGGGGGAGAGTGTGGTTCAGGAAATGATTCCACAGTTTGATTCAATATCGGAATCCCCCCTTCAAGGTGTGGAATCACGTTATCAAATTCTTGGAAAGACTTTGCATGTGTGAATCTATCCAGGCGATCAAGTTGCCGCTCAACAACCTTGTCACTCTTGGAAGATTCAATAAACATGACATCTCTTGCTATCACAAACTTCTTATTTGCTTCATCATAGAGACGATATCCTTTGGAGGTATTGGAGTACCCCAAGAAGATACATTTTCTGCTTCTAGCACCAAGTTTGTTCCTTTGACCCTTGGGTATCAAGGCATAACAGGTGGACCCAAAGACCCTGAAATGCTTTACAGAAGGAATGTGGCCATGCCACATTTCAAAAGGAGTTTTGTTTCTAATTGAACTTGAAGGACACCTATTCTTTATGTAAACAGCACATAGAACTGCATCAGCCCAAAACATCAATTTTACATTCTTGAAGAATAACATGGAGCGGACCATATTTAAAATAGTTCTGTTCATTCTTTCAGCTACACCGTTCTGTTGTGGATTATATGGCACAGTTGTTTGATGTTTGATTCCATGTTGACGAAGATAATTTTCAAATTCGTTTGAAGTGTATTCTTTTCCATTATCGGTACGTAGAGAGCCAATATGTGTTTGTGCATCATTTTCAATCCATGCATGAAAATTCTTGAAAGTTTGAAAAGCATCAGACTTATTCTTCAGTAAGTAAATCCAACACATTCTGGTATAGTCATCAATAAATGTCATCATGTATTTGTTTCCATTTGCAGAAGCAATAGGCATAGGGCCACATAAATCTGAATGAACAAGTTCAAGTTTCCTATGTGCTCTTGAGTGTGAATCATGAAATGGCTGTTTGCTATGCTTTCTTAGAATACAAGCATCACATTCCTTAGGTTTTCTAGGAATTGTAGGCAGTTCATCAACACCATTTTTCTTCAACAAACGAAGGCTGTCATAATTTAAGTGTCCAAATCTAGCATGCCATAAAAGACTTGATGGAAATATACCTTCATCATGTTGTGAACTGAATGCAAAGTTTTGAGCATGAGCAGATGAACCTTTCAGCTTCAAAAGTCTCCCTTCTTCTATTCCCTCCATGACAAGTGAGTGATCTGATGCTGATCTGACCTCTGCCTTGCCATCAAACAAGTGAACTGAGTGTCCTTGCTGCCGGATTTCGATCAGGGACAGCAAGTTTCTCTTCAACTCCGGGAGGTATAGAGCCTCATGTAGGATATGATCAGGAAGACCAGGCAGTTTAAGCCTGACTGTGCCAAGCCCTGATGGCTTGAGTTTGGATTTATCTGCGAAATATACTGCTCCATCAACTTTATCAGTGAATTCTTCAAAAAAATCTTTTCTAAATGTCATGTGACATGTTGCTCCTGAATCTAGCAACCAATCATCTCTCCATGAAGTAAATGAAACATCAAATAGGTTTTCAGTTACTCCATTGTTACAATGTGCTAGAACAGAATGAGCTGATTCAGTTGGTTTACCTTTGTCTTTGTCATCAGTTTTACCTCTGTCTTGATTTGTTTGCTGCTGAGCTTTAGATTGTCTGCCCCCCTTTTCTCTGAAGTTTCTTCTTCGTCTTCTGCCTTCTCTTCCTCTGGATGGACCTGAAGCATGTCTCTTTTCTCTCTGTGCCAAGTAGGCGGCCTCTTTAGAAGATGAAGGGACTGTCATCTTCTTTTGAAGGAGGAGAGAAAAAAACTCTGCTGGAAAATTTCTCTTGAAGGAGAGAAAACAAAAAAATCTTTGCTGGAAAATGTACTCAGTTTAAAAGGACAGAAACTCTTTTCTGGAAACTAATTCTGCTCAAAAACTCTGAAGACTGAATTTAAAAAATACTCTTTTCTATAAAAGCTGATTCAAAAAACTCAAGCTCTTTGCTAAAAATCTGAATTCTGCACAAAAAAAATGTATTTTTTTTTGTTTGGGGAAAAAATTTGTATGTGTAAAGATGATATGGAATGGAAGGGCGATATTGTGAAATGGTGATGGGGGGGGGGGCGATATATAAAAGGAATGGGAATTATATGACTATGGGAGGGGGGTGCATTACATGACAACATATACCATGACAACGCATTATATAAAAGAGACTTGCATATTAAACTTTGTGACAGCGTATTAAAATGACAATAAAACCATGGTGACTTGCGTATTACATGGTGGTGACAACGTATTAAAATGACAATAAAACCATGGTGACTTGTGTATTACATGACAACGTTTATTTCTGCGTTGTAATATATATCAACAGAGTTGAATATGCAACGTGGAGGAGGGCCGACAGGCCACGGAGGACGTTGTGGTATTGTATACAGACAAGCGGTAATACAGACAACGCGGAGGCGGTATTGTATATTACATATGGTATTACAATTTTGGCAGCGTTGTAAACAGCGTGGGACGTGCCTTATGATACCACGGTGACAGTGAGAGCGTATACCACGTTGAATATGACAGAGATATATATAAATGCGTGTAAATTGAGGCGTGCTTACAGCAGTGAAGGAGCGCGTGAGATGGGAGCTCCGTAGGCGCAGGTGTATTGAGAATGTAGCAGTGAGGGCGTCGCTGTCTCTGATAAACAATATAAACCACAGCGTTTATATATGTGGAAGCGTTGTATACACCAGACAGTGTTTATATATGGGCAGTGTATGAATGTCTGACAGAGCGTATTAACATATGACAGAGGGCGATATATCATGAACAAAACGCTGTATTATATATGGAAAAGCATTGAAATACCACTGAATGAGGACGGACTGTGTTATATAAAGCATTAAATGAGGGCAGACTGTGTATATATGCAGAGGAGTGGTGTTATCGATGGTGTATACAAACTGAACCAGCGTTGTATTGTAATGCAGACAGCCTGTAATGCGTATTGGAATGGAGGCGAAGTGGAGGAGGCGTAGTGTAGGGAATGGGGAATGGAGAATGCAGAATGCAGGGGAAGGGAAGTGTGTGAGGGCGCAGGGATAAAAGGAGAGGGAGGTGAGTGAATGGAGAGGAGCGCAGGGATGAATGAGGAGGCCCAAAAGGGCGTTACAAAAAAAAAATTTTGAAATTGAATCTGCAGAATGACAGAGTTGCAGGACTGCTGGAATTGCAGAATGGCAGAGCCTGCAATTTGCAGATTGACAGAGCCTGCAGTCTTCAGGAGCTGCAGGAGCTGGAGCTGCAAATGTCAGTGCTAAATAGGAAAAAAAATGCAGAATAGGAGTTACACCACATGGCAGAAATGCCAATTGTGGGGCTGGCTCTGATACCATGTCAAACCAGGAGGTAACTCCTCAAAACTAGAATGTGTATTAGCTGAAGAATGTACATGCTTATATAGATGGGAGGTGAGGCTATTGGGATTCATCTCCCAATGACTCTTGGCCTTCCTTATTTCCTAATAATAAACAATATACAAAAATACAAATGCACACCCATCCATAGGATTAGGTGTCAACAAGCACGAGGCCGAGACTCATAAACCGCATGACACTTCCACAAGTATGGTTGTCCTAATAATACATCAAAAACATCAATATGAACAATGTCTCATAATACCTCATCCGTGAAGGGCTTGATGCTATAGGGAAGGCGGCACTGTTAGCTGACGCGGAGATCTCGTCCTTGGTGAAGCCACCTGATGGTGTATGGATGTGGGTGAGCTGTGGTCGGCAAGACCAACCGCTTCACAGCATCTTCCGAAATGAGGTTCTTTTGGCTCCCATTGTTGACAATGAATTGTACCGGGGAGCCCTTTACCCACATCTGGCAGTGGAAGAGATGTTCCTCCTCCTCCGGATCTTTTGGTTCCTCCTTCTGGATCTTTGTAGTGGCAACAGTGGCATTGGGCTCTGCATCAATAATATGTTTCCCTTTGTCATTCCCCTTTTTAGGTTCTGATTCAGAGTTAGAGCATGCATCTGACTCAAAAGCCCGCATCTCGGCCACCAGTGACTGCTTGGCCTGACACTCACTTGTGTTGTGAGTGGAGCTCTTATGGAACTCACACCACTTTCTTGTGTCCTTCTTTGGCTTTGCGGTGTTGTTCTTTGCTTGTGGCTTCGACAGGTTGTCTTGAGTCACCGTGCCTTGGCTCTGTCCTTTGTTCTATGGTTTGGGAGCACCTTTCCCTTGCTTTTGATTCACAGATCTAAAGTCTCGCTTCTTCTGTTTGGATTTCTGCTCAATCTAGGCAGCATATTGGTATGCCATACCAAGCGAGGAGATGTCAAGGAACTCCATTACCTTCTTAATGTATCTGTGCAGACAACTGCGATACTTTAGCACCAGATGTTTCTCTGAATCTTTGATACCCAACTTGGTGCGCAGGGTATGGAATAGATTCGTCAGCTCATGCACATCTTGATCCCTTTGTTACCGCAGCGTGGTCCATTGTATGTACTTTTCCTCATAGCTACCCACGAAATAGTATTGTTCCTTGACGGCGTCTCAGAAAGAATTCCAAGGTGGGTACGACCGAGAACAGAGAGGGTTATGTCTCATACTTTTTCTCACAGTGGCTTTCCCACCAGTCCTTGACATGGGGGGCAGCTTTGAGGAGTGCAAAAATAATCTTCTCCCTATCGGAAAAGTCATGAACTGAGAAATATCCTTCTAATAGATTCAACCATCTATCTACAGCATCTGCATCTATTTGACCCTCAAATATGGGAATGTCAAAATTTACTTGTACCTTAAAAGGATTCGCACCTCCAGAGTGGCTGCTGGATGCAGATGCGCCACCGGTGGGCAGCCGTTGAAGGATTTGGGCAAAGTTATCCATCATCGCGTTCCTTTGTTTTTCGAGGGCCTCCTCGAGCAATATTTTGATAGGATCTCCTGCTCCCTCATCTTTCTTTTCGTCCCCATGGGCGTTTGTCGAGTTTTGCAAGGCTAATCTTGCAAAGGTTCCACCAGATCAAGCCCTAGCTCCTTATAACCCGACCTCGTTGGGGACATGCAAAGAAGGATCAAGAAAAAGTAGACCGCTCTGATACCACTGATCCGGATTTATGCAGGAACGCAACAGAATAAACACATAACCATAAATACAGAGATGCAGCGGAAATAGCACTTCATTTCATTAATATCAAAGAACTGAAATTTGCTTACAGACAATGGAAATAAAACTAGCTAGGGTACTGGTAGCTATCTCTGAGAAGAGATGTGGTGGCTACAGACCTCTGAACTGCTTTACAATGAGGCGCGAGGGCCTATTTATTATTGAGAAACAATGGAGAACCCTAAACATCCCACAAACCTAACCCTAGGAGATGAAGCGCCAAAACTATGGGCCCCGTTTGGGTAAATTGGTGTTTCAACTTCCCAGGGACGTAACTTTGGCATACTATCTCCGTTTGATGCACATGATACATCATTAGAAAGCTTTATCTGAGGACTACAACTTTCGCCACAAATATCATTCTGGGACGAAATGATATTTGTTGGAGGCGCGATGCCCAAAAAACGTCGTTTAGGGCCTCAAAACGGCTCCGGAAGTTCAGGACCCGAAAAACTGCTAAAAATAGTAAGTTGTGCCGAAATTGAAAAACTGAAAGAGACAATGGTGGGGCCCCAAGTGGAATAGGCGGGTGGCCACCAGTATCCACCTGGATCATTGAGTGAGCCAAAAAAGTAACTTTCCTTACTTTTTGAGTACAACCTTGCAATTGCGAAGAGGACTAGTGTTGCAAAATTATTAGTAAGTGGAAATTAAAGGGCGTAAGAACGTTTTTGAAAAAAATTCAAACGTCAAAATTAAGTCTTCTATCCTTCCTAGCACCTCATGGAAAACGGGAATCTGTAAATTCTAGTCGTCAAATATGTGCAAAATGCCTTATGATGGGCAAAATGGAGGACTGGTCCTATGCTGCTACATGAGTTAGGGATTCATGTGGCAACAGGGAACCTTGTATAGTTTTTCAAGGATAGGAAAGGAGAATATTGTCAGTTAATCATCACATGAAACTTCATCACCATTTGAAAATTGTGTCCTAATTTGAAACAATAAGACTACCCAACTATTTCATTATTTAATTTTGATTGTGTAATACAAAAAAAATATCCTAGATAACTTAAATAATGTAAGCACTTTTGCAAAAATTTAGTGGAGAGAACCTTCAATTACATTTATTTTGAAGTTCCACTTGCATTTTAAGCCATTTTAATTAGTCTTTCATGGCTATCTAGTAAAAATTTCAACCTCTTGTAGAAATTGAAATGCAAAAATCAAATGTAAATAAAAATGATTTGAAATGCTAAAATTCAAATGCGCGCTACATAAAAATGATTTTTTTAAAAACTACATTAACGTCTGATATCACACGCGCATTCGCCCTCAGCTCTTGCAGAACAACATTCGCCCTCAGTTCTTGCAAAATGGTAAGTTCTTACTGCAGGCCCTTCCTCCTGTAGTAGGGTTGACCCTATTTGGGTTTTTTTGGAGCCTCTGAGAATACAAAGGTTGTGATTGATTACGGGGCACTGCCTATATTTGTGGAACTTCTTACCTCTAGGAATGATAATGTTTGAGAACAAGTAGCACGTTCATTTTAGAGGCATGAAATTATTCTTCCCAACTATCTTTATACGTCTGTAATTTTGGAATTTGATTTAAAAAAATACTACCCAACTTTGAGTTCAACTGGTGTTCGTGTAAGGCTGTTTGGGCTTTGGGAAATATTGGAGACTCTGCATCATTTAGGGATCTTGCCCTAAGTCATGGAGCTCCGAGGCAGGTGCTTGCCCAGTTGAATGATACTGCCAGAATTTCAATGATACGAAATGCTACATGGGCTCTGTCAAATTTTTGCCGTGGTAAACCCCAACCACTATTCGAACAGGTAAGAAGAATACATTTTCTGCCTCTTCTTCTTAGTTCGCAGATACTATGGATTTTTTTTATAGATCTTGGTGCTTGGTAGATTTGGACGTAATATGGACCTAGGCGCTTGTTCATTACAATGACTCTGTCATCAAGTTTTAGAAAATGCTCAGAAATTTGGGTTTCACAAGGGGATTACCCTTGCTTGCAATTATCGATTATCAATCACATTCAAAAAAAGTCTTTCGTAGCATTTCTGAGCTCTTTGTAGGTGAATTTCCGAGGCAATTTCACAATATCTGAACTAAATTTGTCTGTCCTTTTCAATACTCTGCGCTTGTAACAGAACCAGACAAACAATCTAGTGGTCAATGCAACAACAACAACACCTCCTGTTGCAATGCCTACAATTCACCCTCTCTGCACGCATGAATGACTATGGCACCATATTTTGTGAACAGGTACTGGAGCTGAAGGTACTGGTTTCCATTAGGATCGTGGAATTCAACATCCAAAATAGTATCAAATTCCACTGCAATAGTATTCCCCAGCGAGGGCAACAGTTCATTGAGACCTATTGGACTCATCACCCCCAAATAGCCTCCAGGGATACCCAGAGTGTGATCATCTGGAGCAATAACAAATGCTCATCCATCCCCAATTGAAACAAGAACAGGACCCACATTGGTTACAGAAAAGGAGAAACACGTTTTGAAAGAAGAAGAAACTTTTGTATTAGCGTCCAGAAATCTAACTGGTCTATTGTACAATGCCCTACCTACACTTCAAATTGGTACTCCCAACTCCATGCTAAGGTTCACTGTGCCATTCTTCAGATGAGCATCTTAACCTGAAGTTTGATTCCAAAAAACCCAAGTCCCCTGTTCTATGCCCAAGACCTATGTTACAACGAGTAGAGTTCTGAGTGAAATACTTCACAATAGGAAGCAAAAGAAACATTGCAAAATTGCTCCGCTTTAGACTGATAATTTTCTGTGCGAAAATTCAACTGCAGACAGTAAAAACATAATATCAAACACAACCAATCCACAATGGAATTTGAACATGAGGATTTATAACCATAGAAAACCCTCTCCAGGTTAAAATAATTCCAGAATGGCTTTAAGATTCTACTAATGAGTGCTTACAACACCATAGCAATTACTGTCACAATGAAATCTGCTGGAAGCAAAGCCCTTGTATAGTTTCTACATTTCCACAGTGGAAGCAAGAATCTTGCTATCTCTCATGATCTGGTTCTGTGGTCAAATCCTTTGCTATGGCTATCTTGTTCTGCTAAACGTGGATCTGTCTTAGCTTTGGCTCTGGTTCTCATTTAGGATCGTGGCTATCTGATCTTGCTGTGGCTTTGACTATACAAACTTGTTCAATAAGAAAATGTTGACTCTGCTATATATAGGAGCTTCAATGGGTGCTCTCAAACACTTTTTTGGGCAGCTTTGTTTTGTCTCTGATTCAAGGCAGAACTATGTTGACCTTGGTTTTTTAGTCCTTGGAACTTAGTTCTCTCATATTTTCCATCCTATCCCCAATTTGCTACCGAGAAAGACATAACTTCACGATATCAAAATTGACTATTTTTGGCCATTTATCTTTAGTAATGGTACAACCTTAATTTGGTGCATTCGTACAGTATCTGAAGAGCACTCTCAAGCTGTTATTCAGCATTTTAGCATAACTACTACATTTAACTGCCATGCTCTAATATTTATATCAACCATAAGCATTCTTAAGGTAGTTCCACATTTGTGAAGCAGAAGGAATGCTTCTGACAGCTTCTTATCATAGTGGTACAATTATGTTCGCAGTTTATCTTTTATAAACCTCCAATTTTCCAAACGTAGTAGAGACTACAATTTGCATCTGAAATTTTGGACAAATCTGTTTAGTATTCTACAGAAAATTCATTAAGAATAAAAAAAGCCCACAATTTGTAAAAAGCCCACAATTTTGTAAAAAGCCCACATTTTGTAAAAGGCTCACAATTTGTAAAATGCCCACTTTTATTTTCTTTTTGCTTATATATTGAGCTCCCATTGAGTTCAACAAGTCTTGGGTTTTCTACACCATTGAGAGAGATTTATTGTTTTCTTTATAGGATAATTTGCATCAATGGAAGAAAACATTGGAGCTGGAAAAAAAATTCAAAAGGGTGAAAGGGCTGATGGCAGAGTTTATTGCCCTTGTAAAAAATGTTGTATGAGAAATAATGTTAGAGTTTTAATAGCAACAACAACAGTGCATTGTAGGAAATATGGGCACATTGAGGGTGGATCGAATGAATATCGTCCCATGGTAATTAATTATCTATCTTCATTTTGATTATATCGTAAAATTTTATATTATTTTAATATTTTTTATATGCGCACTAATGCTTAATTATTAATGTTTGTAATTTTCATAAAGGCACAGTTGCCCCCCAACTTTTTGCAGATGATCAACCAGCTTCCACAGCAAAATAGTAGTAGATTAGATGATGTTACACCAGTACAAGAGAATATTGAAGCAAATATTAGTATTGGAAATGATGTTGTACAAGGTGAAGAACATGAAGCGAATGATGAAGGTAATTTTAATGATCCCATGGAGGTAGATCATGATGATAGTAATGAGACAGTTCACATTAATGATGGGACAAATCAAATGCTCCATGACTTGTATGGTGAGTCAGATGATGATGGTGGAGATAGCAGTGACGGTATTTATGATGTACCTCTGATTTAAAGGTCAAGTGAACTACTTTTTGAACACTCAAATGCAACTCTTCTCTCTACTACATTGTTGCTGGTGAACTTAAAGGTTATGAATAATTTGTCGAACATATGTATGACACAACTCCTAAGGTATGCAATATGTATATATGATCACATATATGTAAATGTTGATTATTTTCCCTTTTTTTAGTTGTAATAAATGTGCAAAATAATAAATTATATATATATATATATATATATATATATATATATATATATAAATCGGCCGGTCAGGACGGCTGCCGGTTGGAACTGGCCTTGCAACCTGGTCAATAGCCTATTCTCACCTGTTTTGGCCGGTTAACCGTACCTAACCGGCCGGTTAAGTAAGGAACCGGTCGGTTTATGCATAAACCGGCCAGTTCCGTACTTAACCGACTGGTTAGGTGCTCCTCCATGAGTTGCAAATTCCTCAGTGTCTCCTCCATGAGCTGCAAATTCCTCTATTATACTAGCAACAAACTTGTGTAATAACTCATACTCAACACCTTATAGTAGCAACAATACACATGATGACTGATAAATACAAGGCTGGCTAGCATAAAATCCCTGGCAACATGCAACTCATCAAGTGTACTTGATGAAAATTTCTGTTCTCAAAACAATCAGCAACAACCTTATTTCACACTCAGCTAGGAACTGTCAGACCCTCTCTCTCTGCTCACACATAGCAGCAGCATAAATACAAAACCTTTCACACAACATACAAGCAATTTGATCATGGCATCAAGACTGATGCAAATGGTCTGATGCCACTCAAGGGACAACAACATACAACCTATCGAAAATGTGACTGGAAATAATAAATTGACCACTAGAAAATTCTCGCTTGGAAATGCACTAAACTGGCTACTGAGTTTTTTGGGTTTTAATGAATCTTTTCAGTGATAAATTTTGTCAAACACATTGTGAGCAGATTTTTGAAGTTGTAATGCTCTCTCAACTTGTTACAAATAGCACTAATAGTGGGTTTCATAAACCAATTCAATACCTCTAAGTGTTGTAGATGTTTTTCTAGAAATTTATTGGCAAGCAAACATAGATAATGAAGAATACAAGATCTTCAAAATGCTGGTCTAATATATATATATATATATATATATATATATACTGAACCCAGAATTGTCTTTAAGGCTAATACAATGAATTGACAACAGATCTGAGCAGGGACAGATTGTATATTATAATATTAACTCAGCAATAAAACACAATGAATAATATGAGAGAAACCTGATACATTACTTCAACAAGTTTGCTTATGTATTTTTCGATGATATGTATTGCATTTGGTGCCATTTTGATATATTCACCTTTGCATGGTATATAAATGAGCAAACTTTTCATATATTGTCTCTACTGGCTTGGAATCATGGTTGCAAATCTTAAAAATAGTTTTTTTTTTCTTTTTTTTTTCATTTTATTAAACACTAATTATTTAATGTATTTTTTTTAAAACCGGTTCATTGAGATCTGATTGCTACCGGTTAGACCGGTTCCGGTTCGAAACCCGGTTCATTAGCTCCACCGGTCCGGTCACTGGTTCCGGTTTTAATAACTATGATATATATATATATATATATGATTAATAATCTTTACAACACACTAATTTTTGTTTCTGTTGTAGATTGTTGGGTGAATATTTGTTACCATCGCCAAGTACTTTACCTCGAACATATCAAGATCTACGTGCTATTATAAAACACTTTGGAATGGAATATAACACTATAGATGCATGTCCTAAAGATCATATTATATATTACGGAGAACATGCGTTGAAAACAGAATGTCCGAAATGTGGTACCAGTAGATATCGAACAAATCAACTAACCAAAAAGGTGCCTCAAAAGGTTCTTCGTCATATTCCCATAATTCCACATTTGCAGTGAATGTTCAGGTGTAACAACATAGCATAGTTTATGGATTACCATTCAAAGAATAGAAGTGGAGATGGTGTTCTTCGAATGCCTGCAGATGGTTCTGCATTTAGAGAAATCGAGGAAAAATATGTAGATTTTAAAAATGAACCTCGTAATGTGAGGCTTTCATTGGCAGCTGATGGTGTTAATCCATTCGGAGAGCTTAGATCTACTTACTCAGTGTGGCCTATTTTCATTATCAACAATAACATTCCTCCTTGGATGTTAATAAAGAGGGAGCACATAATGTTGACTATGATTATTCCAGGTATTTGATACATTATTTCTTTGAATGTAACATTTTCATTTCTCTCGTTGTTTGCATAAATATATATTTTATTTATTTACTTACTTATATATACATATATCATGGGAGTAATTATTATGTACCATAATTTTGAACAATTAGGTAAATACCAGGTCAAAGATATGAATGTATATATTGAGGCTCTTATCGATGAGCTAATACAGTTATGGCATGGCATCACTATGTATGACATCACTAAACCAATCAAGCAGAAGAGATTTCAATGTCGTGGAATGCTTGTATGGACAATTCATGATGCCCCAGGACTAACACATGTTTGTGGTATGTAATATTTCATTGTGCTTTAATATAATACATAATTATCTAAATTAGATATACCATATTGCATGTTTAAAAAATGATCTCATAGTATATTAATTGTTATTGATCCATCTATTTCAGGTCTTCAAACAAAGGGTAGATTTGCATGTCCATTTTGTGGCCCTAAGATGAAGTATTGTCATTCGCCAGACTTAAGAAAGATGGTGTTTGATGAGTTTAGGCACTTCATCCCTAGGAACCATAAGTATCGTACTACTTAAAAACATCTTTTCAATGATAAAGAAGAAACTAGATTAAAACCACGAAGAATGACACCTCAGTTGTGGATGTTGGAATATAACAGAATTAATAATTGTCGAGCAGCTGGTACGTAATTTGTGTGTGTATATATATATATATATATTATTTGTTTATGTAATGTTTGGAATTTTTGTTTTAACTAATGAATTTATTTTATTGTATTTTATAATTAATATTGTTCTGATTTATTTTATTCTTTGATATCAAGGTCATCGTCGCCGTGAAGGTACTAATATTGTACTTTCACCTAGAATGAAATGTTATCCTTCTCAATTCGTGAGGTTGCCCTACTATGAGGACCTAAAAATAGCTCATTTGTTTGATACAATGCATGTCGGGAAGAATGTGACAGAAATGTTATGGCGAACCATAGATGGTGCACATGAGAGAGATAAAATTGACAAAATTTGTGCCGACATTGAGAAATCAAATCATGCAATGAAAAGTGTGATCAACGGATCAAATAACAATGGAGTTCGAAATTATAATAATATTCCATGGTTATTAACAGAACAACAAAGCAATGATGTAAAAGAGGTCGTTAGAAGAATTAAATTTCCAACAGGTTTTGCTTCAAACATAAATAATATCTTAACGAAGAAAGGTGACTTAAGTGGGGTGAAAACACATGATTGGCATACCTTTGTTAAGGTAATTTTTTTGGTATACGTTTTTGTATGTTATTGCTTGAATACATATTTTAAATTTTCCTTTTTTTTGTTTAATTTGGAAACCAATAACGATTCATTTTTTATTGTTATAGTATGTTCTACTTGTATCTCTCCCAAACGACTTCGACAACAATGTCAAACAAGTTATATATGGTCTTAGTAAATACATGAGGTAAGTAGTTTTGATTTATATGCAAAATCTAATTGCTACAATTTCTTTTCATACTTGATGAAATGATGTATTAATTTACTGATAATGAAATATATATTATGTTTCATTGAAATAACCTTGCGTAATGATTTGCAGATGGTTGTCATTGAAAGAAATCCATCAAGATGAAATAAAGTATTGGAAGAGAGAAATTCCTTGGCTAATGTGTGAAATGAAAAAGTATCTACCTCCAACATTTTCAATGCACAAGAACACTACTTGATACACCAAGTTGAGGAGATTGAAATGTGTGGACCAGTACACACAAGGTCAATGTGGATGGTCGAGAGGCACCCGAAATCCTTGAAGGCTTTGGTTAAACAAAGAGCACGACCTGAGGGTTCTATGGTGGAGGGATATGTGGTATATCAATCCATGGTGTATATTAGTCATTATCTTCCTAAATTAGCTGCGCCAGCCATGAAGGCAGTGGATTGCATTTGGGATGTGAACTCCATCAAAAAATTTAAAGAGGAGCACCTGTTGGGAAAAGGTAGAATGAAGAAAGTGAGAGGTAAAAGATTTATTATGTATAATACATATAATGTTTCATTTTTTTACATCATGTATATGATAATTATATTCATTTAGGTCTTATTCTTTCATAGTTTATTAATTAATATAATTTACCATGGTTATAAATAATATTTATTAATATTGGTGAATTATTGTTTTTTTATTCAGGTGCTCAAGGTTATGAGGCACTACTTTTATACATTGCAAACAATCTTGAGTGGATAAGTGAATGGATTGAAACATGTAAAGCATGTAACGAAGGTAGGTTATCATGGCAACTACTGTCTGAATTGATTAGAGAAGCGTATCGTAGTGGAGATGGAAATGTTATGGACAGGGAAATCGATTTAGCATATGGTTTGAAAGATATAAAGGTAAGAAATTAATTCACCTATTTTATTCTTTACTTATTTTATACTATATTTATAATGTGACAAGAAGTTTGATTTTTCAGTTAATTTTCATGCTGTGTAAATTATATGTTTAATTATTAATTGAGAATGCATCTTTTTCATGTTTGGCATATTGCAGTTGAAACACCACAAGGCTATGTGGTGCAATGGTCATCAATTTTGCGTTAAACAGTTGGATGATAATAGGAAAACTTTTGATAGTGGGATAACTGCAGTATTCTAGGTCACTAATGTTTCCTCCAAGAGTGACAGACATCCTCGAGAATCTGAAAATAGATATTATGGGTTCTTAGATGATATAGTTGAGTGTGACTTTAATTCCTTAAAAATAGTTTTGTTCGACGTCAAATGGTATAGGCTACGAATGAATGTACGTGATGATGATAGAACACTTATTCAACATGACAATGGATTTCCAATGATTAAAAAATCGCAGTTTGAAGCAGGAAAAGATCGCTATGTTTTTCCAAGCCAATGCGAACAAGTCTTTTACTCAGAGGTTCCAGGTGAGAACGAATGGTCATTTGATATTAGATATGATCCAAGAGGAAGGCCAGTAGAGTATACTGTAGAGGAAGAAGATGATATTGATCAAGAAGAAGATGATGCAGTGGAAGATGAGCAGGAAGATGCATTGACAGACAAAGAAGATATCTTAGAAGATGAACCAGGCATAGGAGATGAGGCAACAATTATTGATGATGATGTCGATGAGGATATTATTGAAAATGACATAATTGATGATGATGATGACATGGTCGATCATTTCAACACCGTTTCTGAATCAGATGTTGATATAGATGTCAATCAGTTGGATGAAGATCAAGAAGATACAGAAGAATAATATTGATACAAATGTTATGTTCGAGTATGAGCTGGTATGTTATAACTTTATATTTTAATATGTAGGAATTATTGTCTGTTGGGAAAAATACTGAGAGGGGGGGTGAATCAGTATTTAGGGCTGATTGAAAACTTTTCACCAAAGATCTTATTATGCTGTTAATTCTTTACTTAGATTATTGCATCATTCTTTTAGTAAACATGTGAAAAGAAATAATAGAATAAGCCATTACACAAAAGGAACACATATGAACACCAATATTTAAGGTGGAAACCCAATTTTGGAGAAAACCACCGCTGCTGTCGTCTCAGTCTTCAATAATTATTATAAAGAAAACATCTTAAAATTTTGTGCTGGCGCAGACTCATACCAGCACGTAGGCACCAACCTGCAGAAGGCTTCAACCTTCTCTCGTTCTCCAGCCTCTCCTGGAAGGGAGCTTCGACCCCCTGATTTAACACCAGCTTGAACTGGCAGAAAGCTTCCACTTCTATGCAGAAGACTTCAACCCTCAGATCCACCGAATTTATTCAATTTCTTCATCAGACTTGCATCAGATCTTTATTATTTCTTTGCTGATCTTCCTAGAGATTTTTCATTTCCTCAATCAACTCCATAGGTGCATCATGGATTCAACGTTATCATACAACAAAGTTTGATCATGCAGATCTCATAAAGAGATTTTCATTTACAATGCCTCTGCCTGCACACCTCGTACTATGATTCTCATCACCTTATATAGTTTTCGCCTTTATTGAAACCATGGGTCAAAACCATTCAATTGCTAATGGTATTATTAAAAGTCAAACCAATCCAAATTGAAATCCCGATCTTTGTTCTTCCATGCTCGAATTGTCCCAAAGGTAATCTCTATCTCCGCCAAATAATACTATAGCCAAGGTAAAGTACCAATAACGTGCTGCTGATGGTTTTCTTTCTTTTATTTATCAAATTCGTGGAATTTGATAAATAAATATTATTCACAACCTTTGGAAATTAAATATATAATAGAACTTTATAGTAATAACCAATTCTTTTATCAAAATGCTTTTAAATAGACCTTTGGTTCCGGCGCCACATACATAATCGACGGCCCAATCAATATAATTTAAAAAACTGGGGCCCATCGCTTACGATCATTTCCATCCGACGGCGGAGAACACATCGCTCGGCATCAGATGATCCGATGGATATCGTTCGTTGATGATGCACGGATGATAACGCGCGATGGCGTGCCATACCTTGGGTAACTTTCGCGCATCTATAGCAAATGAACACCGTCCGATGACCCCTTCCCAGATCAATGGTGCTTATCAATATCGCTGGGCATCCTAGGTTGAGCAATAACGCGCAGTGACAAGAGGTTTTGTGGAGTCGTACAAGGATGCGTGTCGTGCGTTCTATGGAATCGCTCCCAACCTCTTGAAAAATGCTTGCCCATTGAAGGTGGTGCGATAGAAACCACAAACCACCTTTACTATTTACTCGGTCACGGTTTCGCTCTTCCATGCAGGGTTCCGTCACGCTTCCGTTTGTTATGTTCCACCTCTTTCCTTCCAGGTTCCGTTCATGATTCCAAAGGGTTAGTCCGTGTTCCACCGAAAGTTCAATGCCAAATACTCTGTTTTAGTTCTTTCACGTTATAACTAGTTTTCTCTCGCTCCTCGTTCCTTTCTCCATGAAAGCCAGTCAGCTCCTTACTAATAGCGTAGACCCTTCCATCATATATTTAACGAATATATATAACTCCACTGTCTACCAGGTTGGATACATTGTCAACCGTATTGACATCAGTTCCTCGATCAACATACAGAGCACAGGGTTTCTTACGGATGTCAATTATCCTTCATCAGGATGCATACATATGTTCACACATGAATTAAATCGTCCTGATTTATATCAATTATCCATTAAAAACAGAGCTTGCCATCAAGGAAAATCATATAATAGGATACAGGAAACATATTGCCAACATTGTCTTTAAATAATTTACTAATTATGCTGGTTTGTTGCATGTTGTTTATTATTTCAAACCAATAAATAATGGCCTTACTATTGTTTATTATTTCGAAGGATTCATAGGATTCATTTGATTCTATGGTTAGTTCTCTGAAAAAACCAATTAAACACTTAAATAGTCAAGATCTGGAAGACAGGCTTTACCCCCACCATAAATTGCTGAAAAACAGCCTTTAGTTCAGCATGCTGTGCTAAAGACGAGGGTGGATTTGCATGATCAGTTGAATGAAAATGAATCAGATATTCGAGATGATTTTGAGGGCAGATCCATAAGCCCCATAGATGAAGATCCCATTACTGCAGAATTTCTGTCTGCGTTGAATCTCAAGCATAGTGTTGTATCAGAATACAAATTAGAGGGCAACTATACCAAGTCTAAATCAACTAAATCCAGTTCTAGTGCTCTTGAACTTACCGAATTAAAGCCAGAAGCAGGATTTGCAATCTCTAATGGGAACGGGTATGGTAGTTCCAATATTGGATTGGATGTCCGGAGCTCTGCAATAGGCACTGGACCTGATCGTAATGAACCCCAACTAATTCAATGTGATGAAAATATGGACTTTGATGATGATCAGGAAAACAAGCCAGAGCATTTTGGCAATATTGAAGAAACCGAAGAGGTTTCCTGTGATCGATTGAATCAACTCAGCCATAAGACATCTACTGCAGGCTGGTTTGTATTAGAAGGAGAATCGGTTTTGCTTTCCCATGATGATGGATGCTGCTCTTTTCACGATATAGAAAATTCAGAGGTGTGGAGGTTTTAATTATTGTACTTAATTTTGGGGTTTATGGGTGTTATAATTTATACATTTTGGGATTTTCTATTAGAAATAGGAAAAAGCCTAGGGGTTAGATTATTCTCATGGTTTAAATTTCTATATTTGAAATAAAATTCACCAATTTCTATTTAAAAAAATGATTTGCCTAAATATTTGATGTAGTTTAAATAGGATGTATTTCATTTCAAAGATTGTTGAAATTTTCTAGAAACTATGATTGGGATTTCAAGAATATTTATGCACTCTTTAAATTTTCCCTTAACATAAAGGGCAGTTGATGTATGAGTAATACTCAGTATTGTTTTTTTCCAATCTCCAGGAGAAGGCTGAATATAAATTTCCATATGGGCTTACCCCAAACATGTGGGGTGATTGCTGGTTGATCAGAGCAGCTGGTTCAGATGGTCGCTCTGGTAAATATGTTGTGGCAACATCTGCAGGTTGTACATTGGACTCAGGTTTCTATTCATGGGACTTTTATAATAAAGAAATTATGGCATTCCATACTGAATCAGAGGCCTTCACTTCAATGTCCAGTACCATCTCTCCAGTTTTGGCAGAGAGGGATGTCTCGGGGAGAAATTTTGGCTTTGCAAATGTTGTGCCAAAGAATCAACATTGGTGGTACATGCCATGTGGGCCTCTTATGGTATCTACTGCCAGTGCCCAAAATACAGTTAATATTTATGATATTCGTGATGGAGATCCTGTGATTTCAATGTGTTTGTTTTGAAAGTTTAGGTTTCATAGTAAATCATCAATGGGCTCTAAAATAAGGCCACATTGAAATCTTGGATACATGTTTTATGCCAAAATCAGTTGTATCTTCCATAAATACACAATCTTGGACCACTCTGTATAAATCTTCTTCTCGGAAAATATTACATCTCCCTCATTATACAGGTGGTGTTCTTACATGCATAGCAAAGGCATTGTTTTGGCAATCATTTTTTAAGTCACTAGATATTGTGTGTACAAGGATCTAGGGTCTCCACATGAAACTGTGTTGCCCGGAGACTCACTCTGCCTGTCCTTAAATTTGTAAACATAGTAGTATGCCAATGCTTCTTTCATTTTGTATGCATAAGATGATTTTTTTACAAAGTCCATAATTGTTTTTAAGTTTTATCCATCCCAGTTTTGTTGTGAATGCAAAGGTTTTTGGCTCAACACATATCTGTTATATCTTTGTACTTTTCCTTTACTAACTATTTGAAATTTCTAGTTATATTTAGAGGTGTCTTTTAAGGGGTGAGGGGAATTACTTGGATTTAGTGCTGCCAGGCTTATCATTTATTCTCCAAATGAAGCCCTGTAATCTGTAACACTATATGGGCATGCAGCTCACTTGTTAAAATATAGTTGATACAATATGTTGTACATGAAGCCTAGAATTGTGTACATTCCTGGAATATATTAATTTGCAGGCATGCTTAAAAGAAAGATAGGGTTTGATAAAATAAAAAACCCTGAACATGAAGAAAAAAAAAGAGGAAATTATTTTATACAGATAGAATCAAGACACTATCTCCTCATTAATAACAAAACCTCAGTCCAAAAATCATATGTACAAATTCTAGAAGTCGAAAGTTGAAAATTTCTGAAATGGAACCAGGCCCTTTTCAAAAGAATAAATTTAGTAAAAACGAGGGTGAAGAAAGTTATCTTATCAAAATTTCCACATACCGTGTTAGCAAGGAATGAATCCGAGTCCTGAGCAGTGAGACTGAGGAATTTCTCTTTTGCTGCAGGTTGTAGTTCTCTTCTCCAACACGATGAAAAGAAAATTCTTAGCTCTGGAGTCTGAAGCCCGAGTCACAACTTGGAAGTTGGTAAGGAAAATTATCAGGGTTGTTGCCAGTTGGCTTGGAGTTCGCAGCCTCATTAATTTTCTTTAATGCATTTCCTTCAATGCTATAGTTGTCACTGGCTAGCAACCTTTACAATAAAATTTATCAGACCCGTCACGCTACGAGGAAAATTTGACGTGATCACTGATCATTGATTTCTTATTGTGATAACAAATATTGGAGATTTACTGTAATGTTTTAAAGTTTTATTATTATTATTTTTAATTGAAACCGCCGTCGGTATACCGACGCCTTGTAAGCATCACTCTTCCGACGTTTTGAATGATTTCCATTTTCGTCGGTCTTGTGACGTCCGTCGATATTGCGACAGTTCTAGAAACGTCGGAAGAGCGACAACACAAAGACGTCGGAAGGGCGACGTTCAAAATTTCGGACCACATTTCGTCAGAATTGCGACAGTTCTTCCTGGCGTCGATATTGCGACGCTTCTGGAAAGCGTCGGTCTTGTGACACTTTTGCAATACGTCGGTCTTTTGACACTTTTGTACGGCGTCAGAATTGCGACAGTTTAGACACGTCGGAAGAGCGACAGTATAAAGATGTCGGAAGAGTGACGTTCAAAATGTCGGACGACATTTCGTTGGAATGGCGACACTTTACAAACATCGGAAGAGCAACGTTAAAAACGTCGGACCAAATTTCGTCGGAATGGCGACACTTTACAAACGTCGGAAGAGCGACGCGTGTTTGGAAGCGACAGAAAAAGTGTTGGTAGTGCGACACTTTGTAAATGCGTCAGAATTGCGACGGCATGACAAACCACGTTTTTCCCGTCCTCGAACTGTCGCTCTTGCGACGACTATGTGTTGGAATAGCGATGATTTGGCCATCGGAAATTGCGCCAAATTTTATAGTGTCCCAAGACTGGTAAACGCACAACGACTAGGCCAAAAATGAGGCAAATGCTAGGTAAATTGACTTGTGATTATAGTCAAGTTTGATCGAGTTTCAAAATGATGGTTTTGGGGCACATGGTATTGTGAACCCATGGTTTTAAGCTCATGGTATTGCAAGTAATGGAGCTTATAAAAGGCTCGGAGGACTTCATTGTAATGTAAGGCCTGGATGTGAGTGGTGAAGGCTCATTTGGTTGGATTGGCCAGGGTTTTGGCCAAGGCTAATGAAATTTCATTAGGATGGGTTTTCCCCAGAGTTTGCGGTTTTTCCCTGTTAAACATATGTGTTTATGTTTATGATTTTTTGCTGGTTATGTTTAATTATTCCTCTCAGTAATTATTTATATTCTCCGGTAAATGTTTCTTCAGCAAAAACTTGGTTTTTTAATGGGTTTTTTCCTTTTTCACTGATCAGTTTACCTCCAAATGTTTAGAAAATGCATAGGGTTGATGTACTCATCATTATGAATCTACTAGGGGTGGCCATTTTCTTATTGGATGCCCCAAAAAAGAGTGCAACGTCCTATGTGCTGCGCATTTGACACTTTGATTGTGCTAAAAATATCCTAAAAAACACATAATTTCACAAATTTGCAAAATTTGCCCAAAATTTTTCAAAATTGGTGGGAAGTTTGCTGATCATGTGTTTTATGCATGGAGTGTTCATGTTCACTTTCATTTCTATGTTATGATCTTTTACAAGTTAGAAATTCAAAATACATGTTTGGCATGCTCTTTTTTAGGTAACTGATCATATTTTGTTCATTATCTTATGTCTGAGAAAAATACATTTCTTATGATTTTCTCAGCCTTATTATAGTTTCAAAACCATTCCACAACCATTTCCTTCAAGTGATTTTCATTTTACCTACCTTGCCCCATTAATCCCTGTAACCCTAACTCAATTTCCCTGACCTAGCTTTCCTTGACCTAATTCTTTCATCCAGTGATTTCCCAACCAAATCAATTCAAAACAACCCCCTGCACTCTATATCTAGCCTAAAAAACCTAATTTATCTAGCCCTCCTGGCTGTGACCCTTTTGGAGAGAGCCCTCTCCGGCTTGATAGGGCTAGCTATCAAGTCAAAATCTTGGTTTGTGGTTACCTATGTTGGGAATATTTCCTCAGCCTTAGGAATTTGGCAGAGTGATAACACATGTCATTCTTTTTCTTGATCATTAGAAGCACAAATTTTTACCTGCATTAACTGGTCTCTTCATCTTCCCTACATTAACCAAAGAAATATTCATCTTTTTGCGATGAGCTCTCACAGTATAATCCACCACATATTTGAAAAAATGATATTTTTTCTGGTGGCAATAAAACACCGCTTTCCTGTCATAAAAATATGGGCTTCCCAAGATAATTCCTAAAATGTCATGTGGAACCACATCTAACTCGAATTCATCAACAAATTTGGTAGTAATAGAAAATCTGAATATGCACTTCCTCGTGACTTGTAAGTTTGCATTCTTAACTATCCAACCCAAAGGGCATGGCTTATGATGAGGTACAATCTGACGGTTAAGATTTTTGACTAAGTCTTCTGAGATTAAATTCACTTGTGACCCACTATCAAATATTGCATCAATCTTGGTGTGATTTGAGATTACTCTGATAGTGAACAACTCTATCCCTGTTTCTTGAATTGGAGTGTTATTGTGACTGGTAGATGAGCTAGTGCTTGCTATGGATTCTTTCCCTTTTGTGACCATGGCTGTAATCTTGGTCTCATCCCCAGATTCAGATCCAAGATCATGTTGTGTGGTAGAAATCCTCTTTTATTTTCCCTTATTTTTTGGTTTCTTAGGCCTTAATTCAGGATGTAGTTTCCAACAATGTTCTTCATCATGCCCCGTTTTGGAACAATGTGCGCATGTGGTTTTCTCCCCTTATTTATTAATTATTGCATTCTTCTTTCCCTTCCATCCCCCTACCTTCCCTTTCTCCTTTCCCTTGAATGGATTTTTCTTACTACCCTCTTCCTAAATGTTCTTTCCCATAGTTTCGAGGTGGGTGGCTTGCACACAAACCTCATCTAAGTTTCTTGGGTTAAACATAATGATAATATGTTTCAAATATGAATGTAAACCTCCAATATATTTTAAGAGTGTCTTGGGATTGCAAGTTTGCACCTAATAACAAAGCCCTCTTTCTAAACTCCTAGGTATAATCTTGAACTGCTTGCCCCTTGAGCTGCCTAAATTTTTTCCAACTCATAATAGCTTTCTGCATGTAAGCTAAAGGATAAAACTGTATTTTAATGGCAGAGATAAACTCAACCCAAGTAATGGATATCTTACCATGGATTCACATTTCCTCTTGAGTCTTTGCTTCCCACTAGACTAGCGCTGCTTCTTCTAGCGTCAATGAAGCCAATTGGATCATTTTTTCATCATCTTGTAGGTTATGAATTCTGTAATACACTTCAAATTGACGAGTCCAATTTCCAAATTCTCTGCATTTACCTCGCCATTATACATGGGTAATTCAAACTTTATGTCTAATTTGAGCAATGGAGTTTTTCTTCTTGGGGTCTTGGAATGAGTATGGGTATGGGTGGTTTTTGTGGTGGAAGTGGAAGATGAAGCTGATGGTGATGATGAGGATGATGAAGATGTTGGAGATGGGGGTGGATTTCCTCCACTGCCATTTGAACTCTTCTCTTCATCCTTCTTAGCATTTGAAGTTCCTTCTCCATGTGGGAAGTTAGAACCTGCTCCTACCATTCCAGAAGTGAATGCATCAAACATAATCTTCACCATCATCTTCATGTCATTGAAGTCTTTCTTAATAGAATCCTCTTCTGACAGCCATTCATTATCTCCAACACCTGACATGATGGCTTTAGATTCAATTTCAGTTTCTAGTGCAATTTGGACCTCCTCAATCTCAAATAGAGATAAAGCTTGAGGTGCTTCTGGTGCAACAGGGAGTGAAAATTTAGGTGGAGATGGTGGCCTTGTGCCTCTCCTTCTACTGATCCTAACCTCAGGACTAGCAACTAACTTTTTCCCTTCTCCTCTCTGCAATCTTAACCTTGTAAGCATCACAAAATTGCAACCGTTAAAACTCTTTTGCAAAAACTCTAGAAAAGCAAGAAAGTAACCTTAAGCAACCTGATGCTCTGATACCACTTGATCTGAACTTGTATGTTAGTTTTTTGTGCTAATTACAAGTTCATAATTATATTTTATTTTCTTCTTGTTTGCTTATGGTGCTTTAGTTTCCTTAGAGTAGGTGAGTGTCAAAACAAGAAATTGTCTTGTGTTTTATGTTGAAATTAATGAAAAATAAAAAAAATAAGTAAGAATTGAACAACAACATAAAAATTTACATCAAACCATAAACAGAGCCATCAACACAATTTTTTTATGAAGTAATTCACCCCTGATAAGCTACATTTCCTCGGTCCAACTCCATAGTTTGGGCCTCTTGTATTAGCTCAAAATTGGCAAAAGTGTTGTGTACATTTTTCAATTGCTCTTGAAATATGTTATATTATCTTCAGAACATATAAATGATCTAAAAATGACTATCCAATTACTAAAAAATGACCTTGGTTGGTCTAGACTTGACCTCCTTTCCTGGTGGCCTTAGGCTCTCTTGAACTTCCATGTAGAAAAATCACATGTAGAAGTCGTTTTTAGCCTTTGAAACCTATACCATTGTCTCTAGAATGCCAAAATCATCTAAAATTGATTATTCATTTTCCCAATTTGGTCTAATATTGCCTCCATTATGGAAAAAACAAATTTCCCTAGTTTTCCTCCACTAAAACTGGAAGATATCAAGCTAACTCCACCAAATTTGGAGTTTCGCCAGATTTGGGGGCGCCTCCAGAATTTCCGCCATACTAAACTATGCTTAACTTAAAGATAAGTATGGATTAAAATTAATTAAGTGGTTCTTAGCTCACAAAGCATGTTTAGTCGTTTGGCTCTGGCTCTGACCATGGTGCAAGGTCACACGGTGGAGGGGCTGGCCCACGAGCTGGCTCCTTTGTGCTTCGCCGGTCCCACCACATAGGAAATAAATATACATTTTCGGCATTAAATTTCAAATCTCCTTGCCATGGCATATCAGTTAGAAGGCTGGTTTGTGGGGCAGAGGTTCGAGGTTCAAACCCAACCCCACCCCATTATATAAAGCTTTTGCATATGATATTTCATAACGGACCTTTGGCGCGGACTTTGGCATTGTTAAAATTTTGATATGCGGATGAGTTTAAAACTTGATTTAATTATAAGTTATATAATTTATATGTAATAAATATTATATAGTATAATATATATAATAGGTATAGAACATATTATATACATATATATATATATATATATATATATATATAAACAAAATTCCACTTTAGATAACAATAGGAAAATTTCACCCACATAGACCAAACTGGCGAATTATAAAGTGCCACTTGTCACATCCTCATTGGTAGAAACTTGAAGAATATTCTAGAAGATTCCTTTTTGCTGAGTGGGCTACCATGTCAACAACCTGTCCAATTTGTAATTTTTTTTAGCTGTTTGAGAAAACGGACAACATGCCATAACTCACTCATACGAACTCGGAATTTGACGAAACGAGTTGCGTTGGAATCCTGGAGATGAGCTCTATCACGTTGTCCTAGTTTTGAGCAATTATGGAATTTTTTTTTTTTGAGCTAAATAATGAGCATCTAATCACATGTGCATGTGTCTCTTGACTTGTACATCTCATAAATCCACTTGATGTCTCTTGTTAGCTCATAAATTTGTAGGAAAAGTTCAAAAACCATCAATTTTTCACACTTCTGCGACTGTTTGGAGGCAAACGCCGCGTTTCTAGAGTAGTTGTGGTAGAATGAGTTTTGAGGTGTCTTGGAGATGAGTTTTTGATGATTTGAAGCTTGATAGGTCTAGTATACATCCTCAAATACCTATACCAACCTTTAGATAAGCTTATAAATGCACCAAAGTCATCCAAATCATCCTCCAAATTTTGCTACGCTTCTGTTAAATTTCGCTGCGTTTTTGAGTGAGCACGTTGCGCTTCTGGGTTAGAGGACTTTTCTGGACACGTGGAGGTCAAAGGTAGAAATTGATCTATGTAAAATTTGTCTCATGAGTTTTTTTATGGTTAATGAACATATTTATGGTCTTATTTTTTAAAGGATCTTGTATTTAATGACTTGAGGCAAAGACTCAAACTTATTAGCTAAAAAAGGGGAAGTTGTTTCTAACTCCCCTAGAAATTAGGTTATGAGTCATTAGGTGCATTAATTAGTTGTTTTGGTTCAGGTTTCGACCCATAGAGGTGGAATGTTGTTTATTTTTATATATGTACTGAAACTCAACTCATTGTGAGGGTTGAATACTTGATAATCATAGTGTGGAGCTTGTGTACACCTTTTTACAGTGATATCACAGACATTTGCATAATTATCTTGAGATTCTTATGGTATGCTTATTGTCAGTGTTTATTCTTAGTTTTATCAACAATTTGAATGTTTATTTCTTCCTACAACCATAAGTATGCTTTCATGTGATCATCTCATTAGTTTTTAAGCAGAATACATAAGTTTTATGCTCTATTTTTATGAGATCTTCGTGTTTGTGTTCCATTTATTCTAATGGATGAATTCATAGTCATATGCTCATTTTGATATTTATTTTTTCAAACCTATACCACAATGAAAACCCAAATATGTCACTAAACATACCTACTTTTCCTCATTTTCATCCCTGTAATTGATCATTTGAAACCCTGATCTAGTTTTGATATCTATGATCTTGATCCAGCAAACCCTAAATCAAACCCTAATGAGTTGAATATCTAGCCAAAGATCTATTTTTCTCTCTAGTCACTTCATTGGAAATGAGATTAGAGAGAGCCCTCTCTGATTTGGTAGGGCTAGCTACCAAGTCTAACTTTGGTCTGAGGTTACCTCCTCTGGTCTCCTTTCTCAGCCTTGGAAAAATAAGGAGTGATAACACCTATCCCTCTAAAGCAAAGAGATGTCAGGAGCTTCCTTGTATTGGTTGGGTGTTATACAAGGTTTTTTAAATACTTCAGTAAATTAGCTTCACCCTTGTTTGGACTATTGGATAAAGATTCAGAATTTTGTTGGATAGACAAATGCCAAGAGGCCTTTGAAGTGCTAAAAGAAAAGTTGACCACTGCACCAATCCTTAGGGGTCCCATTTGGGAATTACCTTTCCATATGAACACAAATGCATTAGATAAAGCTATAGGGGAAGCCTTAGGACAAGTGGAAGAAAAGTTTCCCTATGTTATCTATTTCATCAGTAAGAACCTTTCTAAAGCTAAGCTAAACTATACAGTCATTGAAAAATAAATCATGGTTGTGGTACACTATTTGAACAAGTTTAGGCTCCACATCACTAGATATCAAAAAAATTTCCACACTGATCATGTATCCATCAATAATTTAGTGAATTAAAATGATGTGAATGCTAGGATATTTATATGGTTGTTATTATTGCAGCAATTTGATTTAACTATTGTTGACAAAACAAGGAAAGACAATGTGGTTGCAGATTTCTTGTCAAGATTGAACTTAATTTCATGGAATGAGGAGATGGTAGATGATAAGCTCCCAAATGAACACATTTTTTCTATCTCAGTGCTATCTCCTTGGTTTGTTGTATATCCAACTACTTGGTTGCTAGGAGGTTCCCTCCTAATATATCATCCAAGGAGAAGAGCAATATTATCAAGAAAAGTGCCCCATTCACTTGGATTGGGGGAATATTTTCAATTTGGGGCCAAATCATATTTTGAGAAGATGTGTGGGGGAAGAGGAGGTCTTTCATATCCTCTTAGCATACCATGATGGACCTTGTGGAGGAAACTTTGTTGCTAAGAGAACAACCTTTAGAGTTCTAAAATTTGGTTACTACTGGCCCACTCTATATCAAGATGAAAGAAGGTACACCACCATGTAGGATCAGTGCCAAAGGATGGGTAACCCCACACCTAAGGATGCAATTCCCATACAACCTAAAGTGAATTTATATCCATTTGAGAAATGGGGCATGGACTTCATTGGGCCCATTGATCCCCCATCAGGATAGAAGAAGTATATCATTGTGTGCACTTGTCACCTGACTAAATGGGATGAAAAAAAGGTAGTTAAGGAAAAAACTGAGCATAAGGTGGTTGAGTTTATGAGGGAGAATATTCTATACAAATTTTTTTTTCCCAAGGAGTTGGTCACTGATCAAGGGACACAAATCACCTCAAATTTGATCGAAGACATCATAAAGCAGCACCACATCAAGAATAGGACATCCACTACCTCTCAACCTCGCGCAAATAGGAAAGTGGAGGTCACAAACAGAGCCTTGGAGAACATTCTAACCAAGGTTGTTAGGAATGATAGAAAGGATTGGGTAGACAGACTTATAAAAGCCACATGGGCCTACAATACCACTTGGAATACCACCACTGGATTTACTCCATTCGAATTAGTATATGGGAAGAAGGCATTTTTGTCCATTGAATTTGAATACAATACCCTACGGATGGAAAATCAATTAGACTTGGACCTCACTGCAACACAAAAAGAGAGGTTGCTCTAACTCAATGGTTTAGATGAACTCAGTTTGCAAGCTCTCTTGCACATTGAGGTAGTCCAGCTGCAGAGGAAGATTTGGCATGAAAAACACATTAGGGAGAGAGATTTTGAATAAGGTGATTAGGCCCTATATATGACTCAAGATTCAAGGATTTCAAAGGAAATTTAATGACAATATGGTTGGGCCCCTATCTAGTGGAAAAATTTCATGAAAACTGGTTTGTCCAAATCAAACAATTGACGAGGAAGGTATCCCCTTGCTTGTTAATGGTTCCATGTTGAAGTTGTACAAGAGACCTTTGTCCAAAGAAAAATTTATTAATTCAATTAGCAAGGAGATGAATCTGATTGGGAGGCTCACAACCCTCAATCCACCAAGCTTCTGACAAAAAAAGAAAAAAGAAGAAGTAAAGAGCATAGATTAAAACTTCCATGAGGCAACCCAAGAGCAAAAAAAAAAGAAGAGAAAAAAAGAGATGAAAATATCCCCATGTGGTTGAGTCTTAATATCACAACCGGTTGAGAAATGGTTTCATTAGTAAGGTGGCTTGTGCTCAAACCTCACCGGGTTGCTAAGCACATGCGCTGGGTGGAGACACTTGACTTACAAAAAAATATATTAAAATATCCCTAGGTGAAAACCTTCTCTGAGGCGCCTGGGGCAAGCATGCAAATTAAAAACCTATCCAAAGGCAGTCAGCATGTCTAAACAAATAAAAATAAAACATAAGGAGGAGTCCTTACATCAAAATTTCTAAATTTTTTCTTTTGCATGACTCCACAAATTCAAGGGGACAATGGTTGAAGAACATGGTCCACAGTCCATTTCTCCATTTCCCCCAACCAACCACTACATTTTCATCATCATTCATCCACCTCCCTACCTATATCCTTCACTTAGCAAGAAACTACACCCAATTTTTCCTCAATCTTGCAATGCTACAGGATTGTCTTGGAATACTACAGGACTATCTTGAACTGCTACATAACCAACCATAAATACTACAAGATTAAGATCCACTTGGAAAAAAGGCCCAAATGGTAATTTTTTTCCTTGCGAAATGTTAGGATATGTCCACCCAAATTCATTCACATCTCATACACTCCATTAAGCTAATTCCATCCTCAAGATTCCACCTCTGGCCATTAAAAAAACACATAACATAGGACTCTGCCTTGACTCTTGTTCACAAAATTTCACCACCTTCGGAAGCTTTTGATCTCGTCCATAGACTCATATGATTTTTCCAAGTCCCTAAATGTAGTAGGAGGTTTTGAGAAGGAACTAAGTGACTATTATAGGAAAGAGATCAGTCGTGTAGCAACCTACACAGATCCAACAAGACCATAGACCCATGACTGTTGCAACTCTAGAATGAATATTTGGACACCTTGAAGCATCAAGAGACCATCCATGAGGCTTAGATAAGTCACACCATCCCTGAGGAGCAACTTCAAGGTCACAAGTCCACTCCATCAACAATAAATCAGACACTGGAACACACCTGCATGGAAGAGATATTTCATCATGTTGTTTTGTTCAAAGAGGCCTTGTGCATAAGAAAGACAATTAAATATAACACCTTCAACGATCAATTTATCGATCATTAAAGTTAAGCAACAACATGCATGCATCTCCAACAACTCAAAATCACAAGTAGGCTAAGGTATGAGAACCCTCACCTCTTCCCTAAGTGCATAATGGTAAAGAAATGTGTTTAATGAACGAGAAAAGAGTTTTTTTGGGTTGGAGGTGGCCAGTAAACTTGGCCACCTTCTATTAGTAAATTGGAGTCTACTAAACTACCCATGCAATGTGGAAAAGTCAAAGTAGGGTGAGTGATAATTACAAGGAGCAGGGACAACGAATAAAAGCGGAAATACGTGCAAAGGTTAGGTCCCCAAGCGCTTCGAGCCCATTACCAAAAGAAGGAATAAAAGGACAAGGCTCAATTTCACTTGCACCAATTCTCATTCCCAAAATCAGTTAGAGAGGATCATCAAGATATCGAAGGTCAAGCTAGAGGCTTCCGAGGGTGCTATAGAAGAGCTACAAGCTTAGTTTGTAGGTGTTATAGGAATGGACATCACTACTACAGGAACACCTAAATTTCTACAGGAACGCATGGGAGGTGCTATAGGGTTGAATTAAGAGGAGAAAAGGAGTCCAAACTGTTGAGCCTTAGAATTGCCTTCTCTTTTACAAACCTTCACTTCATTTCATCATTATTTTATCACTTCATAAGCCTAAAATCAATGAAGAATGATTAGGATTGCTTAAAGGTTACATGAAATTGATTAACATATTGTATTTTCATGATTTTTGCTATTTTAACAATTTTCTGCAAAATAGCTACAGAATACAGGCATTCCGTAGCTGACCGCGCATTCTGTAGCTGATCCCGTATTCCACAGCTGTTTTACAGTTTGAGTGGGTTACAGGTGTCCTCTCAAGAAAAACCGCATATGGGCATATTCCACGTCATGTATACATTGTTCGTTGCTCACCATGAAGGAAGAAACGAATTCTGGATATGGTTTTGATACGTGGGAACACATTTAGGAAGGCATACTTCTATTAGGACTGTCTCAGTCCAGATGTCCTTTTCATTTTTACGTTGCCACTTCAAGAGTCCTAATGTGATTTCGATAAGGAAAGACAATGCTCCTGGAATTGTTGCAAGTCTTGTTATGTATATTTGCTATATAAACACTTGGGAAACCGAGAGCTAGGCTAGATTTTGTTCTAGATTTTGCTTAGATTCTGTGCTACATTTCTGAAGACACAGATTGCTCTGTTCAAGTTATTTCTCTTTTAATGAAGCAGACAATGTTGTTTTGAAAGCGTTGATTTGATTTGGAGTTAGATTCCGTCAGGTGGTAGAGGGCCCCTGCCTCTTGCACGGATTTATTTGCGTAATTTAGATAAGTATTCTAGCTGCCTTTACGTTTTTGAATTTGAATTAGTAGTTTTTTTCATTAGCTACTATAGTTATACTCATTCTAACTGTTCCACAAGAAGAAGCTCTTCCAAAAGATTATAATGATGAATGGGAAATGGCTATAGTATTGTAGGATTTAATTGTAATCTATTTTATTCACCATCACAGTTATACTTATGCTAAGTACTCTTCCACAAGAAGAAACTCTTCCAATAAATCTTTATACTGTCTTAAGCATGATTGTGATCTTGAACGTTTTAGTTGTGTGTTTTCACTAAGTACCATAGTTGTTCTTGCTCTTAAACGCTTGTCCAAAATATCATAATGATGGGTAGGAAATGGCTATGATATCTTAGTTTTTCATTGCTTTCAGTCTTTATGTTTACATTTGCACTCAATTACACAGTCAGGATTGTTCTAAAAACTCTTCCAAAAGAAGGAACTCTTCCAAAATATCAATCATGATGGACAAAAAGACTGTATAATTCCATAGAATAATGCATGATAGTTTAGTTAGGATGCTCCGGAGTTTAATTGCACTTAATTCATGCTCAGTTATTTTGTTTTAAGTTTGATAATGACTTGTAGTTCAGCACTGTTTTAGGCTAGTGACATTTTAGGTTTAGTTGTAGTTCAAATCATTGCATTTGCACTCCATATTCAGTTGTCATTCACTGCATATTAGATTACTTCAGTTGTTAAACTTAACAAAACAACCTTCATTATTCACAAACCTCTTCTTGTTCTAAAATCCATAATTGATTCATAACCATATGAACAGAAGACAATATCATTTTAAGGCCTGAAGTACTTCTGCAATTTCCTTATCATTTCATAAACAAAGCCCTTCCTCAAAAGACTACTTTGAAAAGAAATCAATAACTCTTGAGTAAGGTTTTGTGACATTTAACTAAGTTGCAGAATAGAGTTAGGGACTAGTCCTAGAATAGAAGACCTTATGATGGTATCAATGTTTTTCTCCAAATATGTTTCAATCAATCTTTAACCATGGATAAAAATGTTGCATCATTATAAGCTAGTTGTTTAATTGTTTAGATAGGAGAATTTGCATACTTAGATGACCATTTCTCAAGTTGAATTTATGTTTTGAATCATTTCCTTAGAAGTAATTATCAAGCTTTATTTCTGCTTAGTCATAGTTTAGATTTGATTCTGTTTATAGTATTGCATTTGCATTTACCATTTTACATCAACCAATTAGGCTTCACTCTGTTTTAATCATTAGCTTCTTTCCACTAGCTTTCTGGTCATTTTCCTTGTGAACATAAATCATTACAAAAGACCAAAAACATCATAAAACACTAAACACAACGAAGTAGGAAGAGGTTACTTAGGCACATATGGTGCACTTCACTTCAGCAGTTTACCAACCCTGGTTGACAATTAAATGAGCTCAATTTAGGAGACTAGATTGAGACCAAACACAAACCACTAGTAATTTTCCTCAAACCCCCATGAACATAAATAAGTCATCCTGAGAAGGCTAAGTGTCCTCCTCCCTCCTCACTTTCCATACAATTACATAGAGAATTCTGATTGCTACAAGCATTTTGTAGCAAACCCTTGTGGAAGTAAATTCCTTTAGAAAAATTATTTTATCACATAAAAAAGGCAAGGCAAAAGCAAAGGAAGTTTTTTTACTAAATTCAAGGGTATCATCCTTCTCCTTCACTGACAAAAAAAAACATCAACCACCCTATCTCTACCTCTACACCCGAGAATACTCAGAGGCAAACCTTGAGAAATTCCCTTTAGATAACTCAATGAAGGAGTAGTAGGAGCCATAGGGGGAGGTTTCAATTGAAGAGAACCCAAAGACACCAAAATAATCCATCAACGTCCTCTTTTTATAGATGCAAACATAGGCAGTCTCTCTATACCTAGAGTGGGTCTAGCAACTTGTGAGACTTTCTAATGTAAGCTTCCTTAGCTAATATTCAAAATGAGACAAGAAAGGAGATAGGGTTACCTTTTCCTGATGCTATTCTTGAATACTTCAATGATGGCCTTGATCCACGATCTCTTAGGCTCCCTCCTTACTATTGGTGCCACATGAATACCTGTGGATTATCAAGAGGAAACAACAAATGTAATCCAATACATAATATTCATGAATATAAGCTATCTAACAGATCAAGGAACATTAGAATATTTGCGCAAATGATTAGAAAAATATATAAAGTAAACAAACTTAGATGTTTTATTAATGAATGTAGAAGAGAGAGCCTACAACCTAGGCCTTGACGTTGTAGGCCTCCCTTTGGTGATGTCTTAGTCCTTCACTGAAGCTCTAAAGCATTCCTTCTCCCGAATAGCTTAGGCGTTATCACAATACAGGAGTGTAAAGGGAATGAATGATCTTACCAGCCCAACAATGAACAACCTGTAGTGGAGGGATGGAGATCAATTTATAGGAAGGGAGAAGAGGTTGGGAGCCCATGAAAGGAGGAGGAAGGTCCACTTTCCAAGGGATAAGCCCCCATTAATAAGGTCAAAGATCTAAAATCAGAGAGCTCGACCATATCACCATCAAATAACAACCAACTCGCTGCCCTGGAGCTTCTAGAGGTCGAAGCTTATCCTCCATTTGAGGAAACACTACCAGAAAGGGATCAACGCGATTTTCCAAAAAAAAAGAGCGCTGACAGAGCCAGGCCAGAACTGTCAACCTTCCATCTGCACGGGGAGGCCACTAGAGAAGCGTGCTGACCCATAAATTTAGGTTTTTGACCAAGTCTCACTAGTGATATTTCAAGGCAGCTTTATTTGATTCTTCAGAGGATATCTTTGTGTATTCTTTCCAAGGTGGATATACTACAGAGGACCTGTCACAGGGCACTTCAGGACTGGGGATGGGAAGTGAACAGGGTGAAAAATTACTGTGTAACACTTACCCTTGGGATTAAGTAGTCGATAACATCCTTAAGTATATATCTTGTGAGGGGAGGTTGAGTATTGTGTATAATTATCAATTGAGGCTACTCCATGAGCTAAGGTTCTAGAAAAAGTTACTAATTCCAAGAAGGCTCGGTGTTCCAGATTTCCTCTTTTAGTCCATCATTGAAATGAGCTAGAGAGTGAGGGAAGGGAGACACCGATACATTTCCCATCATGGCCTCATCAAGCTCATTGTCATGAATGCCTTAAGCCATCTCATAATTTCTGTGTTATGGGTTGACTTTGTGGACATGGATAGGGAGGACTTCATTGAGACACGAGCCCTTACCTCCACACAACAATAAGAGATACCAACATCTAGTACTAGGGGTAGGGAACAAGAGAAAAATCAAGAAGAAAAGACATAGGAAGAAGAGAAAAAGAAGAAAGAAAATAAAAAGGAGGAAGAGAAAAAGGAATAAGCAAAAACAAATAAAGAAGAGTGAGGAGAAAAAAAAGTAGAGGAGAGACCCCTAAGGTGCCTTCTAGATCTCAAAGGACAAGAAAACAAGGGAAACAAATAAGCCTCTCACCAGGGAACACAAAACAAGAGGTGGCTACTACTTTGGAAACACTTAGCACACCTTCCAAGCCCAAGAGAATGCAACCCAATCAAGCCCCCTTGTATTACAAGAGGAGAAATATCACCAGGATCAAACAAGAGAAACCCCGACCTCCTTCAACAATCCCAATCAAAATTGTTGAGTCAACCAGCTAAGAAGGATAATTGGGACTTGGTGAGGGGGAAATCGAGGAGGTCACCTCCCCCAAAACCCATAAGGAGGACTTGAAAAATCAAATCTAAGAAGCTCAAATAAAAATCTACCCTACTACAAGAGAAGGTAGAGGAGCTACAGGAGAAAACATGGGAGCTATAGAAAAAAAATGGGGTGCTACTGGAGCAATAGGGAATGCTACATGAAGGAATAAAACCACTACAAGAGCAATAGGGAATGCTACAGGAAGGAACAAAACTGCTACAAGAGAAATACGGAATGCTACAGGAAGGGGAAACCATCAAAATGGGAATAAGAAGGCCTCCAAGAACTCCGCGATCCTAGTCCTCAACCTGACCTGAATCCTACTACAAATTCATTGAGGATGGGAGAATGATACCCACCAAATTTTCAATACCACTCTTCTTTGAGATAGAAAAGGAAATAGGCAGAACTAACAGATGGATGCAAATTGCAAAATCAAAGAAGGTAGAGGATGTGGGCCTCATGGAGGAAAAATTGCATCAAATGATCAAGGAATTGAATCACTTAAGGCTAAGGGAGTCAGTCATGAAGGAGCGACTACATTTAGAAAATAAGAGGCTAAGGGAGCATCTGCAAGAAAAAGAGGTACAACTTACCACCATGGAAAGTTTATACATGGAAGCCATACAATGTAGGCAACCATCCAAGTCCCATGTCATCTTCCTCAAGGAGCAGTGGCTATAATTGCAAATAAAACATTAGCACAGTATGGCTCTCTACCATTCCAAGACTACAATACGTTCATTACATTTTGTCAGAAGGTAAGTATTGAGGAAAAATCCAACATGGCCGAGTTCTATATGCATAATATGATCCTCACATACATGAAATTTTGGGACCCCAACTCAAGATTGGGGAAAACAAGGGTTGAGGAAGTGAAGAGGGTGATGACCAGAGAGGACAAAGAGCCCTTACACATCATAGTAGAATTAGCGAGCCCAAATGTTTTCATAAACAACCACAACATCATCTCCATTGATCTTGAATAGGCACCTCGGTATATGGCAACACAAGAACAATTTATCCTCTATTTCGATTAAACATTTAGGTTGTTGGGGGCTGACAACTTGTAGGCTTGCTAAAGGAGATGGCATGCTCTACCTCGCACTTTGCAAATTAGAGAATATCACTCTCCTGAAATACTAAGAAATTAGAAATGCAAGAACATTGCCATCAATGAAAAAGGGGGAGATTGTTAATCAAGGTTGTCATTGATGATGTGACGTGGAGACTAAGATTGACAGGGCTCGTTGAAGAAGACTTTGGGAGCTATGAAGAATAACTAAACATATTTTGACGAAGTGAAGTTGAGGGTTGGAGCCCAAGAGGTTGGAGCCACATAGAGACAAGGTCGGTGCATTGGAAGATAGGGTTGGAGCCCTAGAGGATTGGAGTCCTCAAGAAACCAGGTAGGAGCCTGTACCAGAGATAGGGTTGGAGCCCTAGAGGTTGGTGCCTCAAATTGACAATGTTGGGGCCTTGGAAAGACCAAGTCGGTGCTTGGCACATTACAGGCTGGAGCTTGGAAGATTGGAGTCTTCATCTAGGGTTGGAGCCCTATATCATTATTGTACTTTACTTATTGTAAAGAAGAAATTAATAAAAGTATCTATTCCATTATTGTTCATTTTGTGTTGTAAATATAAGTGATCTAACCGATAAAATTAACAATTGAAAAGAAATATTGATTCACCCCCCTCTCAGTATTTCCAACAATTGGTTTCAGAGCCAGTACCTTCACTCAAAGCCTAACAGCTTGAAGTTTGATCATTAGAACACAAATGGAAAAGCCAAGGAGGAAAGTCTCCAATCCTCCTAAAGATGTGTCTTCCTCAACCATTGAAATTGAAGTAAATCAATTTGCGAAGGCTCCATTGTTCAATGGAAATTTCGATATATGGGTGGCAAGAATGAGGAATTTCTTAAAGACTCAAGGAATTGAAGTTTGGAAATCAGTGATTACTAATGAAACGATGGACGAAGAATCCAAGGAGTACAATACAAGAGAAATGAAGGCACTTTTGAATGGGTTACCAAATTCTGTGAAGGATAATTTTGAAAAATGTTCATCAAAAAAAGTCATATGGGACAAACTTCATGATATTCACTCAAAAGGAGAGTTGACAATGATCTCTAGTCTAGAATATGATGGAAAACAAGAAAGAAGTCTAGAATCTGTCAAGGAAGCTGAAGATAAGAGAGATGAAAAAAAGGCTAAAGAAGACCTAGAAGATGAAGAGAACAAAGAAGAATTTGAAGAAGATATCTTGAATAAACTTATGGCTTCCATGGAAGAGATTAAAATTTTGAAAAATTAAAATGAGGAACTTAAGAAGAAAGTGCAAGATGGTAACCAAGACAAGACAAGGAAGGAAGTTGACTTTGTCAAGCTTCAAGTACAAGAAAGAGATGAGGAGCTCGCCAAAATTAAAGAGGAATTTCATCAAAATAAAAGAAAGCATCATGAAGAAGTCATATCTATGACAAATCAATTGGATAAGGCAAAGAAAAGGGAAGAAACTTTGCCAAGCCACCTTGAACATAGACTTAAGAGCTTGAACAATCTTGAAGCAGAGATTGGTCAATACAAGGAAGAGGTCAACTCTATTAGATCTCAACTAGAAGAAGCAAGGAAACAAGCACACGGAGCTAAGAAGGTGATGGAAACTTTGGCATTCATAGAAGGACAAGCTAATGAAGCAGAAAAGGAGAGAAACACCATGATATTCCAACTAAATGAAAAGGATGAAGAAATTTTGAAACTAAAATCAGACATCAATCTTCTCAAGGCCGAAACATGTGAAGCTACAAGAATAAAAGAAGAAATGGAGAGCAGTCTAGCAAAGGAGAATAAAGAAGTCTTCATAATGTAATCAAACATCATCCCCCTTAAAATCGAAGCACATGAAGCAACAAGGATGATGGAAGAAATGAAGAAGAAACTACTTATGAAAGATGAAGATTGTGAAAAGTGGAAAGGAGAAATTGTCTTTCTTGAAAGGAAGTTGAATTGCTGAATAAAAAATTGAAAAGCTCTCAAACCCTAGATGACATCCTAAGTCAGCAAAGGTCTCCCCTTGATAAACCAGGTCTTGGCTATGCAGGTGAATCCTCAAGCAAGAATGATAATGCTTCAAACAACAAAGATGTGAGGAACCTAGAAAGAAATGTTGATGCTCCTAGTTCCAACAAAGGCAAGGAGAAGAACCAAGACAAAAATGGAAGAAATTATAATCTAAGGGGACTTGCATATGGTGTCAATAATACAAAAGGCAATGAATATCATCAGAGAATCCCAAGGCAAAATGACTTCAAGAGTACTTCAAGGAACTCTTCATCTCCCAAGTACCAAAGTATATTTCTTGGATATTGCTATTCTTGTACAAACTTTGGGAACATGGCAAAATATTGTAGGGCATATCACAAATACAAATATAATGGTCCCCGTCAATCTCCTCGAAGCAATTTTGCAAGAAGAAGTTATGATTTCTTATTCATGAACAAGATAGAGTGCTTCATTTTCCATAACATTGGGAATATGGCATGTGATTTTAACTTGACTTGGGCCCCTGCACAAGCTAGAACCATGCCAGAGAATAAAGTTACACAAGTATGGAGAAGGAAATAAGTTGAATCTAGAAGTCCCTTGAACACTCCAGCGAACAACACATGTTGTTGACTAAATGAAGTCATCCTTGATATTCCAAGTATTTGATGGTGAAACCCTGCCAAAAAGAGACCATGTATACAGTTAGGGGGAGTTTTTGATTCTTGAGTATTCTTGTAGAAAGTGATCTGTGAGTGGGCCCTATGAAATCATTGATGAGTTACACATGGACAATCTTGATAAATCATCTCTCGGAAGTAACTCCATTGAAGAAAAACATGATATTATGATGATGCCTTCTACTTGATCACACAAAGTGATAAATCATTCATGAGCTAAAGGAATTTGTGCAGACAGGGGGAGATGGTACATCACATGAAGAAATACAAACACATCTAGCATGAAACATATTTCCAGAAGAAAGAGCACCATGGCAGGGGGAGTAACATATCTATGAAGGACTACAATTCATGAAGAGAAGAAGCAGCTTGACAGGGGGAGTATTTGGGCACCCCGTTTGCCATTGATGTCAAAGGGGGAGAGAAATTAGAAGTGCAAGAATATTTCCATCAATGACAAAGGGGGAGATTGTAAATCAAGGTTGTCATTGATGTCAATGTGGCATTGACCGAGATGTCAATATTCTTGAGATGCCTGGTTCTAGATGATGATGCCATGACTCTTGGTTGACTAGGATACTATCAATGAAGATGTCAAGTCATGAACAAGTCAAAACACTAATGAAGGAAGCCCTAAGTACTTGATCTAATGTTGCATGCACTTGATGATCTAGATCTTAACCAATGATGTCATACACTTGGATGATACTTGATGATGACATATGATGATGGCATACACTTGGATGATACTTGATGAAGTCATACACTTGATTAAGGTTGCAAGACTAGATGATGATGTGGAAGATCTCATTTGATGGCTGGAAGACTACCTCAAAATTTTCCTAATGATGTTGCACTATGACATATTACTGCACTATTATTGAATACATAATGCTATACATTCATGATGATATGGATGCTGGATACTATAATGATGACATGGATGTCCTACATGATGACACTATGATCCTATAACTGATAAGCCAAACAATGTAGAATACAAACAAAAGAAGCCATGTTGTCCTATTCATTTTTTGCACAGAAAAATAAAGGACAGTCACAAATAATTTTTTTTTTACCACCTTAGAGGCATCCTTCCAAATTGACTCCTATACCATATTTTAGAGCATATTTTTTCCTTTCCAATGAGCCTTTACTTGCCTCGAAACTCCCAATATTTTGTGAGAAATTGAATTTTTAAGGTAAAAAAAAAATATATTTGCAGTCAAGCCGACCTATGAAGTCATATAAAGTCGGCCTCTCTTCCAATGGATGCGTCTCTTCATAGGGACAAACAACTATATATATAAATATCCGCTCATTCATTTCTAAGCCAACAATTCGGTGAAGAAGACACAGAATTCGGTCAAGATTTCAGAGAAAAATCATAGAAGATAAACAAAGGCTGAGGAGGACAGTTTGGGTAAATTCTGTGGTGGGTTGTCATTCAAAATTGAACAAAGTTCACTAGCTCGGATTGAAGGGCTTGTAGCTTGTGCATATAAAAAAATTTGTGATTACAGGCTTCAGACCTGTTTGGTAGTCTTGGACAAGACTTTGAACCTATGATAAATCATCTTCCAACCACCTAAAATTGCATTAGAAAAGATTAGACTGTCAACATTTCAAAGCTCACTTCAGATTCATTGTTACTGTATTATTTCTCAGAAAAAGGAGGCTATAACCATGTTTCGGATAGCACCACACCAAAAACCTGTAGCTTGATACTCTAGCAATAACCCTTGTCCTGTCTGGAGAATATTCTGGAGCAACTCTACAAAAATAAAATCTTTGGTTCAGACCGTGAACTGTGACTTAGAGCTTTACACAGTGAATCTAGACCTCGATTGTGGCTTGTGCTTTAAATGCAACATTCTGACTTATAATGTTGTCTTTCAGTACTCGTATTAAGTGATAGCAGGTCTCCTTGGACGGTAAGGGACCAGACTGTAGTGTCATTTGTACAGTGGCACAGTGGTTTTGTAGAACTCTCCTTTGGACAGTGAAGAAATTTCTCTTGGATAGTGAGGTTGATAAAGTGAAGCCCAATAATAAAGACAACATAGTGAAGCAAAGTGATATTGGACTCGAAATCAACACAGTACAACAAATTGATTGAACAGTGAAGTCAACATAAGAAATTTTGGAATTGATTGAATAGTGAGAATTTGGTCAAGGTAAGTACATCACTTATCAAAGTTAGTGAAGGATTTGAAGCCTTTGATTGAATTATTTATGTAGTGATTTTGAAGCAGATTGAAGATATTTTGAGAAGTCTTGTGGAGAACTTGAAGACTATGATGCATTAGCCATCATGAGGTGACCTTAGAGATCTTTGTTTCGATATGATGAAGAGCAGCGGTGACACCTTCATGTGAAGAACAAGGTTGTCACTGATGATGTGACGTGGAGACTAAGATTGACAGGGCTCATTGAAGAAGACTTTGGGAGCTGTGAAGAATAACCAAACATATTTTGACGAAGTGAAGTTGAGGGTTGGAGCCCAAGAGGTTGGAACCTCATAGAGACAAGGTCGGTGCCTTGAAAGATAGGGTTGGAGCCCTAGAGGATTAGAGGCTTCAAGAAATCACGTAGGAGCCTATACCAGAGATAGGGTTGGAGCCCTAGAGGTTGGTGCCTCAAATTGACAAGGTTGGAGCCTTGGAAAGACCAAGTTGATGCTTGGCACAATACAGGTTGGAGCCTGGAATATTGGAGTCTTCATCTAGGGTTGGAGCCCTATATCATTGTTGTACTTTACTTATTGTAAAGAAGAAATTAATAAAAGTATCTATTCCATCATTTTTCATTTTTTGTTCTAAATATAAGTGATCTAAGCGGTAAAATTAACAATTGAAAAGAAATACTGATTCACCCCCCTTTCAGTGTTTCCAACAAGATTGGGGAAAACAAGGGTTGAGGAAGTGAATATGGTGATGACCAGAGAGGAAAGAGAGCCCTTACACATCATAGTAGAATTAGTGAGCCCCAATGTTTTCATCAATAACCACAACATCATCTCCATTGATCTTGAATTGGCACCTCGGTATATGGCAACACAAGAACAATTTATCCTCTATTTTGATTAAACATTTAGGTTGCCGGGGGCTGACAACTTGTAGGCTTGCTAAAGGAGATGGCATGCTCTACCTCACACTTTTCAAATTAGAGAATATCACTCTCTTGAAATACTAAGGAATGCCCTAGAGGGAACCCAATATACAAAAGGATCATGTAAAGTTTAAAGATCAATTGGATAGGGCTTAAACTCAGTCCTCCCTTGTTGTTGGGCCTACAAGAGAGAAGATACCAGGAAGAAGAACAAAGGGGTGAGCATACATAGAAGAAAATGCAAGGTTCTATCCATAGGAAAGCACAACATCTAAGATGCCCTGGGATGTTAGAGAGGCCACCAAGGCCATGAATAAACTTCACATCAGTGAATGAGTTGCACAGAGGGTGAGAAACATTTTCAATAGGGGGGTGATGATAGGTCCCATCAATAGATATGTTTTGAGGCCCAATGTGTTATCCTCCAGCCCTTAAACTCTATTTTTATCATATTAAGTTACATTTTTAGCCATAATGTGCTTAGTAGGGAGACTAAAGGGTGCATGTCATATTTCATGGCCTAATGTGGTTAATATGTAGGCAAGAGAAGAATTGTTTGAGACATTTACTATGTAAGGTCTCATTGGTGGCATCTAGAGAGAATATATGAGGCTTATCCACTACATTAACTCTTAAACTCGACTTGAGTCCAAATATTCCTCATCAACAGCTCGAAGTCCAGTGACAACCGAGGAACTCAAGTGCATGTGGAGATCTAAGGGAACCAGATCCACCAATTTAGAGATTTTGGAGGGAAGCAGTCCTCCTCTCAAGGGAGTTGCTCCTCAGTCACCTTTTGTATAAATAAATAGGCCTAAGGGCTTATTAGGATTCAAACTATAGGAGCTAGGAAGAGCTATTGTAGGTTGAGTACTTGATAATGTTATCTTCATTTTGAGATTATGTATTTGAACTATATTTTTTGCTAACGAAAGGTCCCTTGCTAGTTTACATCTAAGTTAGCTTAGGATGGCTTAAACCCTTGGGTTAGGGCCCAACCTAGAGGCTTTATTCCCTCTCATGTATTATTTCCTTGTCCTTGTTCAAGTCATTGTGTTTCTTTCCTTGTTTAAGTAGGAATTATATTGCAAAAATTGTAATTGAATGTTTGATCACCACCTCTCTTGTGGGAGTCTGGTTGAAGAGTCTACAAACACAAGCCAAAAGTATGCGTTTATTATTTCTTGGAACTTATTAGGTTTCAGATTGAAATTATTTTGCATGTTTGGTTTCTAGAGCTTAAAATTTAACAACATGATCCAGAAAAGGATGAGATGCATGTTGTAGGATAGAATAGATCTCGAAGCAATAAAATTCAATTCATCCTTTCCACTTTGATTAATTTCACTATGATATTTATGTATTTCATTTATTGCAAATTCGCAGGAGATGGAAGTGACTTGAAGAGGTTGGTAAACTCATCCACATCCACTTAGACATTTCCATCCTCCTCCTGGGAACCTCATACTACTCTCAAGCTCTGCCATAGAAATCATCTTTTTAGGGTTAATGAAGGACACCGTGGGCATGAGTTTTTGTGAAAGATAGACCTATGATGGATCATAATATTGGAAAAAGGCCTCACACATCATTAATACACCCTCATCCACCTTCAAAACACCTTCATAACACCTTAGTTTCCCTCATAAAACTCTTAGACCCACTCTTGTAGCAAAACAGGGCACTCCTGTAGCAAAACAAAAATTTTTGTAGCACCCTGTAGCATTTTCTAGATTGAGTCAAACTTGCCCTAGGACCTTGAATTTTGCATTTTGAAGTTGAATAATGACCCAAAAGCTTTTATTCCATGATTATGGAGACTCCAAGACCACTCCAAACCCATCCTTCCTCCACTACAAATACAAAACAACAAGTAGATTAGACTTAGTTTTTTGAATTCCCTAGTTATGTGTTCTATAATGAATTTATTATTTTCAAGAATTTTTCAATTAGATTAATGATTAATGCAAGTAGACATTGATTTGATTAGTCTGAAAATAGAATAGCATTGTTTATTTTTGCAACTACTGTATTTTGTTCCTTTCCTGCAATTATAATTAGTGTTTACATTTAGTAAATGGTACTTTCGTTTATGAAATTAGGCTAATACTCCTTTCCTTGAAATTAAGGCATGTTTTCCTTGTCTTTCCATAGAATTTCTCTTTGTAGATTAGCTGAAGGAGTGGTTTCTGCTTGCCTTGATCTGATCCAATAATTGATGGTGACATGCGTAGAACTTGACCTAATGTGCATATAGAATTGTCACCTCTAATTTTGTACGAACCTTGGGTAAATAATTTAAGTTGAGAGTCTTGAAAGTTACAACATCCTTGGTGCAATATCAGGGCTCCTCACTTACCATATGAGAGTTCATATGGAGTTTTATCATTGTTTACTCGAACATGGGTCTTGTTAAGTATATCCACGACTGTATGTATTTCTTGTCCCCAAAAGGTACAAGGTGTTCATGACTCATCAAGCATGGCACACACCATTTTTTGAACTATTATGTTCATTCTTCCTGCCAGTCCATTTTGTTGAGGAGTTTTAGTTATGGAAAATTGTCTTTTGATGCCATGTTTCTCATAAAAATTGAAAAATTCATGTGATATAAACTCTCATCCTCTATCAAATATAAGACATTTGATTTTGAGTTCCAATTCATTTTCAACCAAAGCCTTGAATATTTAAAATTTTCAAATGTCTCATCTTTATACTTTAGTTAACCAACCCAATACATGAAGTATTGTTCACCACAAGGATGCTTCTTTCTCATAGGTCCACATAAATAAGTGTGAACAAGCTCGAGGGGTTTACTTGAAGTTCATTCTTTATATTTAAACTAAACTCTAGATTGCTTACCTCCTAGGATATAGACATATCTTGGTGTTTTGGTTCCTTTGATTATGATATTACCTATATCAAAATTTCTTACCACACAATTCTTTGATCTAAAAATAAATTCATGCCCCTGATCGTACATTTGACTAACACTTAACAAGTTATGTCTTAGCCCATCAACAAATAATGCATTCTTAGCCTTGACCTTTTCTTTTAAAAACATAGATGATTTTCCTTTAATAGTAGTAGGTGAGTTATTGCCAAAAGTCACATTTTTTTCTTTATTAATTTCATTAAAAGAAACAAACTTATCTTTGTCACCCATCATATGCTTTGAACACTCATTGTCAATGTACCATAGATTCTCTTTATCTCTTGCATAATATTCTAGACCACAATTTTCAAAGGAAGTAATTTTATTTTTCCATACCTTTGGAGGTTTTGTCTTTTGTTCATGTACTTGATAAGATGAATTCATCCTGCTTCTGCATTTAGTTTCTTCATGGCCAAAGTTATTGCAAATAGAACATTCAACTTCATTATGAAGAGGGGAGGAAGCATTATAAAAAGACTTCTTTGTCATGTTTGCATTATTTTTTTTTCTTGCTTCTCTAGTCATAACTATTTTATAAGCAACACAATGAACTTCTTTAGACCAAAGTTGTGACAAGTGAAGCATTTACCATTTAAGTAAGAATACCAGGGAGTATAATACCTTTATTAGTATCTTTCCCTTTGCTCATGGAAAGGTTGTTTTTCCCGAGAACAGTTTGATCCTTCATTCTTTTGTTGAGACCTATAATTCTGATTATTACTTCCTTTTATCGTATTGGCATAGATTTTTGTACCCGTTTTAGAAGATTTCATAGGTTCTGATGTTTCACTATTTTGATTTGGATTGTAGCCAAGACCTGTCTTGATTAACGAAGAACTTCATACTTTAATTTTTTCTTCTAAAGTTTCAGATCCTTTAGCAAATCTAAGATTTAGAGCCTTTGTTTTCTCAATTTCCTTTCATAGACCCACAATTTAAAGTTATAAGTTTTCACAAATAGTTTCCCTTTCTTGGAATTGTTTCTTCAAAGATTCTTCTACCAATTTAGCTTCTTCTAGATAGATATTTAGTTGAGTTATTTATTCCAGAAGGGCATTTTCTTTATACATATTGATTTATTTTTCTTGATTCTTATTTATGACTCCGAGTCTATCAATTTATTCTATCGCATCCATAAAGACATCATCATATTCATCTATACATTGTTCTTCAAATGCCATAAGTAATTTCAATCTTGGTCTGATTCACCATTCTCATTCATGGAAGAATATTCATTATCTTCATAAGTATAAAAACTTTCTTGCTAGCAAAACTTATTTTATCATTCTTCCTTGGAGCATTCTTTCCTTTTTCATTATTTTCCTTATAAGGACATTTAGTGGCATAGTGACTTACTCTTCCACAGGAAAAACATTTAAAAGGAAGCTTACCTTTGAATCTGTCAGTTCCTAGTTGGAGTTTCTTCAAAAAAATCACATTTTCTTCGTTTGAAATGTAACATGTTTCTTTAGACTCTTATTTTTTTTCCCTTTGTTTGTGGCTTTGAATTATGCTTCTCTAATACCTGATGTACCCCCTTTTCTCATACCATAAGCTGTCAAAATCCCATGAAGTTGTTCAATAGTGATATTCTTGAAATCCTACATTTCTTCAATGGTGGAGACTTTGGAATTGAACTTTGGGGTTAGTGATCATAAACTATTTTCAACAACAATAGTATCTTATATTTCATCACCGATCTTTTTCATTGAGTTAACATTCACATCTACTCTAAGGAAAAATCTTGCAATGCTTTCATCTTCATGCATTATAAGAGTCTTATAATGAATTCTTGATCTAGGTGGATATCGGTGGCAACCCACCTATTCCATTTGGACCCACACCATCAATTCTTGCAGCTTTTCACATTCAGTACAACTTACTATTTTTAGCAAGTTTTCGGGTTCGGCACTCCCGGAGCCGTTTTGGGGCCTTAATGATCCAGGTGGATATTGGTGGCCACCCACCTATTCCATTTGAACCCCCACCATCATTTCTTTCAGTTTTTAAGTACAAATTACTATTTTTAGTAGATTTTCGGGTCCTGAACTTCCGGAGCCATTTTGAGGCCCTAAATGAACTTTTTTGGGCATCGCGCATTCGGCGAAAATTATTTCGTTTTGAAATCAATATTCACAATAGCAGTTGTAATCCTTGGATAGAAATTTTTAACGATGTATCATGTGCGTCAAACGGAGATAGTATGCCAAAGTTACGACCCCGAGAAGTTGAAACACCAATTTACCCAAACGGGGCTCATAATTTTGGCTCTTCATCTCCTAGGGTTACGTTTTTGGACATTTAGAGTTCTCCATTGTTTTCTCAACAATAAATAGGCCCTCGAGCCTCAATGTAACACAGTTCAAAGGTCTGTAGCCACCACATCTCTTCTCATAGATTCGCTACCAGCGCCCTAGCTAGTTTATTTCCATTTTTTCTAGAAGCAAATTTCAGTTAATTGATATTAATGAAATGAAGTGTTATTTCTGTTGCATCTTTGTATTTATGGTTATATGTGTATTATGTTGCGTTCCTGCATAAATCCGGATCAGTGGTATCAGAGCGGTCTGCTCCTTTGTTTTTATTTTCATGTCCCTAACGCAGTCAGGGTATAAGGAGTTAGGGCTCGATCTGGTTGAACCCTTGCAAGATCAGCCTCACAAACCCCGAAGACCTCCCATGGTGGAAGAAAAGAAAGATGAGGGAGCAGGAGATCCGATCAAAATATTTCTTGAGGAGGCCCTTCAGAAACAAAGGAACGCAATGATGGATAAATTTTCTTAGATCCTTCAACGACTGCCCACCTACATCGCATCTACATCCAACAGCCACTCTGGAGGCGCCACTCCCTTCAAGGTATAGGTAAAATTTGACATTCCTATATTTTAAGGCCAAATAGATGTAGACGCCGTAGATAAATGGTTGAATTTACTAGAAGGGTATTTCTCGTTCCATGATTTATCTGACCGAGAAAAGATTATTTTTGCACTCCTCAAAGCTGCCCCCCATGTCAAAGACAGGTGGGAAACCTTCTGTGAGAAAGAGGACGAAGGGGAACCCTCTCCATTCTCGGCCACACCCACTTGGAATTCATTCCAAGATAGAATAAAGGAACACTATTACCCCGTGGGGAGCTATGAGGACAAATACATCCAATGGACCACACTGTGGCAACAAAGAGATCAAGATGTGCACAAACTAACGAATCTATTGCATACCCTGCGCACAAAGTTGGGTATTAAATATTCAGAGAGAAATTTGGTGCTCAAGTATCACGGCTATTTGCAAAAACACATTCAGGAGGAAATGGAGTTCCTCGACATTACATCGCTTATCACGGCATACCGCTATGTTGCCAAGATCGAGCAGAAATTTAAGCATAAGAAGCGAGACTTTGGATCTGCGAATTCGAAAGGTGCCCCCGAACCGAAGAAAAAGGGGCAAGGAAAAATCAGTGCGACTCAGAACAACACCACAAATCCAAAAAAGGACACGGGGAAGTGGTGTGAATTTCATAACAGCCCCACTCACAACACAAACGAGTGTCCAGCCAAACAGTCATTGGTGGCCGAACTAAAGGCACCCGAATCAAATGCATTTTCTGATCCTGAGTCAGAACTAGAAAAAGGAAATGACAAAGGGAAGTAGATCATTGATGCGGATCCCAGTGCCATTGTTTCCACCACCAAGATCCAGAGGAGGGGGAGCGCCTCTTCCATTCACAGATGTGGGTGAAGGGTTCTCCAGTGCAATTTATTGTTGATAGCGGAAGCCAAAAGAACCTCATTTCAGCAGAGGTCATGAAGCGGCTCAGCCTATCTACCATAGAACACTCGCAGCCGTATACCATCAGGTGGATCCACCTAGGGAGAGATCTCCACATTCGCCAGCAGTGCCGCCTTCCATACAATATCAAGCCATTCACGGATGAGGTATTGTGTGATGATGCTCCTCTTGATGTAGTTGATGTATTATTGGGCCAACCATACTTGTGGAGGCAACATGTTGTGTATGAGTCTAGGCCTCGTGTTGTTGTTATTGCTTTGGGAAATAACTTGTACAAGATACCGGAGGTAGTACCGCCTCCTGTCATCTCTTTGACTACTGCAAAACAATGAAGTAAGATTGTTTCCCAAACTAGGAAATTTATTTTCCTTACAACTCGCTCATAGGGAAAGAAGAATATTGTGGCCAAAACCTCGAAACAGGGCTCCCCTGCACGGCTGCATCAGATGGACAAAGTCAGGGAGGATTACAAGGGAATCTTCTCCTCACTCACAGAGGTTCCTCTACACCGTCAGGATAAGCACTCCATTGATCGGACCCTTGACGCACCGTTGCCTGATGTTGTCATACCTCATGCGACTACATAGATAGAATCCACACATGTACTGTCTAAGGCTGATAAATAAAAAAATTTACTAAACGCATCCAGCATGTCTGCCCACAAGTCCATGACATCTTCGACAAATCTAGTAACCAGTTCAACATAATTTGCCTCATCTCCTGGAGGATCTCAACGTAATGGCGAACGTTGCTTCCTAAGGGGGGATGAATGATCCAAGTGGATATCAGTGGCACCCACCTATTCCATCTAGATCCGCACCATCAATTCTTGCAGCTTTTTACATTCAGCACAACTTACTATTTTTAGCAGGTTTTCGGGTTCGGCACTCCCGGAGCTCTTTTTGGGAATTACTGATCCAGGTGGATATTGGTGGCCACCAACCTATTTGATTTGAACCCCCACCATTAGTTCTATCATTTAAGTTGCAATACAACTTACTATTTTAGCATTTTTTCGGGTCCTGAACTTCCGGAGCCATTTTGAGGCCCTAAAAGACGTTTTTTGGGCATCGCGCATTCAACGAATATGATTCCGCTTTGGAATAAATATCCAAAATAGCAGTTGTAGTCCTCAGATAGATATTTCTAAATATGTATCATGTGCATCAAACAGATATAGTATGCCAAAGTTACGACCCCGGGAAGTTGAAACACCAATTTACCCAAACGGGGCCCATAGTTTTGGCTCTTCACCTCCTAGGGTTAGGTTTTTGGACATTTAGAGTTCTCCATTATTTTCTCAATAATAAATATGCCCTCGAGCCTCATTGTAACATATTTCATAGGTTTTGAGCCGCCACATCTCTTCTCAGAGATTCGCTACCAGCACCCTAGCTAGTTTATTTCCATTCTGTCTGTAAGCAAATATCAATTCTTTGATATTAATGAAATGAAGTGCTATTTCCGTTGCATATTTGTATTTATGGTTATATGTATATTATATTGCATTCCTACATAAATCTGGATCAGTGGTATCAGAGCGGTCTTCTCTTTCTTTCTTTTTATTTTCATGTCCCCATCGCGGTCAGGGTATAAGGAGTTAGGGCTCAATCTGGTTGAACCCTTGCAAGATCAACCTTGAAAACCCCAACGACCGCCCATGGTGGAAGAAAAGAAAGACGAGGAAGCAGGAGATCCTATCAAAATATTGCTCGAGGAGGCCCTTGAGAAAAAATGAACGCGATGATGGATAACTTTGCTCAGATCCTTCAACGATTTCCCACCTACGACACATCTGCATCTAACAGCCACTCTGGAGGCGCCACTACCTTCAAGGTACAGGTAAACTTTGACATTCATGTATTTGAAGGCCACATAGATGCAGACGCCGTATATAGATGGTTGAATTTGCTGGAAGGGTATTTCTCTGTCCATGATTTCTCTGACCGAGAAAAGACTATTTTTTCACTCTTCAAAGCTGCCCCCCATGTCAAAGACTGGTTTGAAACCTACTGTGAGCAAGAGGACCAAGGGGAACCCTTTCCGTGCTTAGCCACACCCACTTGGAATTTGTTCCAAGACGGCATCAAGGAGCAATATTACCCTGTGGGGAGCTATGAGGACAAATACATCCAATGGACCACGCTGCGGCAACAAAGGGATCAAGATGTGCACGAACTGATGAATCTGTTCCATACCCTGCGCACAAAGTTGGGTATTAAATATTTAGAGAGAAATTTGGTGCTCAAGTACTGCGGCTATATGCACAAACACATTTAGGAGGAAAGGGAGTTCCTCGACATTACATCGCTTGGCACGACATACCGCTATGCCACCAAGATCGAGCATAAATTTAAGCAGAAGAAGCGAGACTTTGAATCTATGAATCTGAAAGGTGCCCCTGAATCGAAGAACAAGGGGCAAGGCCAAAGCAGTGCAACTCAAAACAACACCACAAATCCAAAGAAGGACACAGGGAAGTGGTGTGAATTTTATAACATCCCCACTCACAACACAAACGAGTGTTGGGCCAAATAGTCATTGGTGGCCGAACTAAAGGCACCCGAATCAGATGAATTTTTTGATCCTGAGTCAGAACCAAACAAAGGCAATGACAAAGGGAAGCAGATCATTGATGTGGATCCCAGTGCCATTGTCGCTACCACCAAGATCCAGAGGGAGGATCCAGAGGATCCAAGGGAGGGGGAGTGCCTCTTCCATTCATAGATGTGGGTGAAGGGTTCTCCACTACAATTTATTGTCAATAGTGGAAGCCAAAAGAACCTCATTTCAGCAGAGGTTGTGAAGCGGCTTGGCCTACCGACCATAGAACGCCCGCAACCGTATACCATCGGGTGGCTCCACCCAGGGAGAGATCTCCGCATCCTCCAGCAGTGCCGCCTTCCGTACAATATCAAGCCATTCATAGACGAGGTATTGTGTGATGTTGCTCCTCTTGATGTAGCTGATGTATTATTGGGCCAACCATACTTATGGAGGTGACATGCTGTGTATGAGTGTAGGCCTCGTGCTGTTGTTATTTCTTTGGGAAATAACTTGTACACGATACCGGAGGTAGTATCGCCTCCTGTCATCTCTTTGACTATTGCAAAACAACACAATAACATTGTTTCCCAAACCAGGAAATTTATTTTCCTTACAACTCGCTCATGGGGAAAGAAGAATATTGTGGCCACAGCCTCGAAATAGGGCTCCCCTGTACGGCTGCATTAGATGGACAAAGTCAGGGAGGAATACGAGGAAATCTTCTCCTCACTCACAGAGGTTCCTCTACACCATCAGGACAAGCATGCCATTGATATGACCCCCAATGCACTACTGCCTGATGTTGCCATACCTCATGTGACTACACAGACAGATTCCACACATGTACCGTCTAAGGGTGATAAAGAAACAAAATTTACTAAACACATCCAGCATGTCCTCCCGCAGGTCCATGACATCTTCGACAAATCTAGTAACCAGTTCAACAAAATTTGCCTCATCTCCTGGAGGATCTCAATGCAATGGGGACCATTGCTTCCTAAGGAGGGAGGAATGATCCAGGTGGATATCAGTGGCCACCCACCTATTCCATTTGGACCCGCACCGTCAATTCTTGCAGATTTTCACATTCAACACAACTTACTATTTTTAGTAGGTTTTCGGGTTCGGCACTTCTGGAGCCGTTGTGGGGCCTTAATGATCCAGGTGGATATTGGTGGCCACCCAACTATTCCATTTGAACCCCCACCATCAATTCTTTCAATTTTTAAGTTGCAGTACAACTTACTATTTTTAGCAGTTTTTTTGATCCTGAACTTCCAAAGCCATTTTGAGGCCCTAAACAAAATTTTTTGGGCATCACGCATCAACGATTATGATTCCATTCCAAATTTTTTATTTCTAGTAGTAGTTGTATTCCTCGGATAGATCTTTATAACGATGTATCATGTGTGTCAAACGGAGATAGCATGCCAAAGTTACGACCCCGGGAAGTTGAAACACCAATTTACCCAAACGGGTCCCTTAGTTTTGGCTCTTCATCTCCTAGGGTTAGGTTTTTGGACATTTATATTTCTCCATTGTTTTCTAAATAATAAATAGGCCCTAGAGCCTCATTTTAACATAGTTCAGAGGTCTGTAGCCACCACATATCTTCTCAGAGATTCGCTACCAGAAACCTAGCTAGTTTATTTCCATTATGTCTATAAGCAAATTTCAGTTCTTTGATATTAATGAAATGAAGTGTTATTTATGCTGCATATTTGTATTTATGGTTATATGTGTATTATGTTGCATTCATGCATAAATCCGGATCAGTGGTATCAGAGCGGTCTGCTCTTTCTTTGTTTTTCTTTTCATGTCCCCAACGCGGTCAAGGTATAAGGAGTTAGGGCTCGATCTGGTTGAACCCTTCAAGATTAGCCTTGCAAACCCCGACAACCTCCCATGGCGGAAGAAAAGAAAGATGAGGGAGCAGGAGATCCTATCAAAAATTTTCTCGAGGAGGCCCTTGAGAAACAAAGGAACGCGATGATGGATAACTTTGCCCAGATCCTTCAACGACTGCCCACCTACGGCGCATCTGCATCCAACAACCACTCTGGAGGCCCCACTCCCTTCAAGGTATAGGTAAATTTTGACATTCTTGTATTTGAAGGCAAAATAGATGTAGACGCCATAGATAGATGGTTGAATTTGCTAGAAGGGTATTTCTCGGTCCATGATTTCTCTGACCGAGAAAAGATTATTTTTGCACTCCTCAAAGCTGCCCCCCATGTCAAAGACTGGTGGGAAACATACTATGAGCAAGAGGACGAAGGGAAACCCTCTCCGTTCTTGGCCACACCCACTTGGAATTAATTCCGAGACGGAATCAAGGAACAATATTACCCCATGGGGAGCTATGAGGACAAATACATCCAATGGACCACGCTGCGGAAATGAAGGGATCAAGATGTGCACAAACTGACGAATTTGTTCCATACCCTGCGCACAAAGTTGGGTATTAAATATTTAGAGTGAAATTTGGTGCTCAAGTACCGTGGTTGTCTACACAAACACATTCAAGAGGAAATGGAGTTCCTCGACATTACATCGCTTGGCACGACATACCGCTATGCCGCCAAGATCGAGCAGAAATTTAAGCAGAAGAAGTGAGACTTTGGATCTACGAATCCGAAAGGTGCCCTTGAACCAAAGAACAAGGGGAAAGGACAAAGCAGTGCGACTCAGAACAACACCACAAATCCAAAGAAGGACACCGGGAAGTGGTGTGAATTTCATAACAGCCCCACTCACAACACAAACGAGTGTCGGGCCAAACAGGCATTGGTGGCCGAACTAAAGGCACCCAAATCAGATGCATTTTATGATCCTGAGTCAGAACCAGACAAAGGCAATGACAAAGGAAATGAAAAAGGGAAGCTGATCATTGATGTAGATCCCAGTTCCATTTTTTCCACTACTAAGATCCAGAGGGAGGATCTAGAGGAGGGGGAGCGCCTCTTCCATTCGCAGATGTGGGTGAAGGGTTCTCCGCTGCAATTTCTTGTCGATAGCGGAAGCCAAAAGAACCTCATTTTAGTAGAGGTTGTGAAGCGGCTCGGCCTACCGACCATAGAACACCTGCAACCATATACCATCGAGTGGCTCCACCCAGGGAGAGATCTCCGCATCTACCAGCAGTGTCGCCTTCCGTACAATATCAAACCATTCACGTATGAGGTATTGTGTGATGTTGCTCCTCTTGATATAGCTGATGTATTGTTGGGCCAACCATACTTGTGGAGGCGACATGCTATATATGATTCTAGGCCTCGTGCTGTTGTTATTACTTTGGGAAATAACTTGTACAGGATACCGGAGGTAGTACCACCTCCTGTCATCTCTTTGACTACTGCAAAACAACGCAGTAAGATTGTTTCCCAAACCAGGAAATTTATTTTCCTTACAACTCGCTCATAGGGAAAGAATAATATTGTGGCCACAACCTAAAAACAGGGCTCCCCTGCACGGTTGCAGCAGATGGACAAAGTCAGGGAGGAGTATGAGGAAATCTTCTCCTCACTCACAGAGGTTCCTCTACACCGTCAGGACAAGCACTCAATTGATCTGACACCCGACGCACCACTGCCTGATGTTGACATACCTCATGCGAATAAACATACATAATCCACACATGTACTATCTAAGGCTGATAAAAAAACAAAATTTACTAAACGCATCCAACATGTCCTCCCGTAGGTCCATGACATCTTCGACAAATCTAGTAACTAGTTCAACAGAATTTTCCTCATCTCCTGCAGGATCTCAACACAATGGGGACCATTTCTTCCTAAGGAGGGAGGAATGATCCAGGTGGATATCGGTGGACACCCAGCTATTCCATTTTGACCCACACCATCAATTCTTGCAGCTTTTCACATTCAGCACAACTTACTATTTTTAGCAGGTTTTCGGGTCCAACACTCTCAGAGCCGTTTTGGGACCTTAATGATCCATGTGGATATTTATGGCCACCCACCTATTCCATTTGAACCCCCACCATCAGTTCTTTTAGTTTTTAAGTTGCATTACAACTTACTATTTTTAGCAATTTTTCGGGTCCTAACTTTTCCGGAGCCATTTTGAGGCCCTAAACGACGTTTTTTGGGCATCATGCATTCGGTGATTATTATTTCACTATAGAATTGATATTCACAACAACAGTTGTAGTCCTCAGATAGATATTTCTAACAATGTATCATGTGCGTCAAACGGAGATAGTATGCCAAATTTACCCAAACGGGGCCCATAGTTTTGGCTCTTCATCTCCTAGGGTTAGGTTTTTGGACGTTTAGAGTTCTCCATTGTTTTCTCAATAATAAATATGCCCAAAAGCCTCATTGTAACATAGGTCAGAGGTCTGTAGCCGCCACATATCTTCTCAGAGATTTGCTACCAGCACCCTAGCTAGTTTATTTCCATTCTGTCTGTAAGCAAATTTCAGTTCTTTGATATTAATGAAATGAAGTGTTATTTCTGCTGCATCTTTGTATTTATGGTTATATGTGTATTCTATTGCATTCCTACATAAATCTGGATCAGTGGTATCAGAGCGGTCTTCTCTTTCTTTGTTTTTATTTTCATGCCCCCAACGCGGCCAGGTTATAAGGAGTTAGGGCTCAATCTGGTTGAACCCTTGCAAGATCAGCCTCGCAAACCCCGACGACCTCCCATGGAAGAAGAAAAGAAATACAAGGGAGTAGGAGATCATGTCAAAATATTTCTCGAGGAGGCCCTTGAGAAACAAAGGAACGCGATGATGGATAACTTTTCTCAGATCCTTCAACGACTGCCCACCTACGGCACATCTGCATCCAACAGCCACTCTGGAGGTGCCACTCCATTCAAGGTACATGTAAACTTTGAAATTCTTGTATTTGAAGGCCAAATAGATGCAGACACTATAGATATATGGTTGAATTTTATAGAAGGGTATTTCTCGGTCCATGATTTCTCTGACCAAGAAAATATTATTTTTTCACTCCTCAAAGCTGCCCTCCATGTCAAAGACTGGTGGGAAACCTATTGTGAGCAAGAGGACGAAGGGGAACCCTCTCCATTCTCAGCCACACCCACTTGGAATTCATTTCGAGATGGCATCAAGGAACAATATTACCCCATGGGGAGCTATGAGGACAAATACATCCAATGGACCACGCTGCGGCAAAAAAGGGATCAATATGTGCACGAACTGACGAATCTATTTCATACCCTGCACACAAAGTTGGGTATTAAATATTGATAGAGACATTTGGTGCTCAAGTACCGTGGCTGTCTACACAAACAAATTCAGGAGGAAATGGATTTCCTCGACATTAAATCGCTTGGCACAACATACCGCTATGCCACTAAGATCGAGTAGAAATTTAAGCAGAAGAAGCAAGACTTTGGATCTGCGAATCCGAAAGGTGCCCTTGAACCGAAGAAAAAGGGACAAGGCCAAAGCAGTGTGACTCAGAACAACACCACAAATCCAAATAAGGACACAAGGAAGTGGTCTGAATTTCATAACAGCCCCACTCATAACACAAATGAGTGTCCGGCCAAACAATCATTGGTGGCCGAACTAAAGGCACCCGAATCAGATGCATTTTCTGATCCTGAGTCAGAACCAAAAAAATGAAATGAAAAAGGGAAGCAGATCATTGATGTGGATCCCAGTGCCATTTTTTCCACCACCAAGATCCAGAGGGAGGATTCAGAGGAGGGGGAGCGCCTCTTCCATTCGCAGATGTGGGTGAAGGGTTCTCCGCTGCAATTTCTTGTCGATAGCGGAAGCCAAAAGAACCTCATTTCAGCAGAGGTCATGAAGCGGCTCGGCCTACCGACCATAGAACACCTGCAGCCATATATCATCGGGTGGCTCCACCTAGGGAGAGATCTCCGCATCTGCCAGCAGTGCCGCCTTCCGTACAATATCAAGCCATTCACGGATGAGGTATTGTGTGATGTTGCTCCTCTTGATGTAGCTGATGTATTATTGGGCCAACCATACTTGTGGAGGCGACATGCTGTGTATGATTCTAGGCCTCGTGCTGTTGTTATTGCTTTGGGAAATAACTTGTACAGGATACCGGAGGTAGTACCGCCTCCTGTCATCTCTTTGACTACTGCAAAAAAAGTTAGTAAGATTGTTTCCCAAACCAGGAAATTTATTTTCCTTATAACTTGCTCACAGGGAAAGAAGAATATTGTGGCCATAACCTCGAAACAGGGTTCCCCTACACAGTTGCAGCAGACGGAAAAATTCAGGGAGGAATACGAGGAAATTTTCTCCTCACTCACAGAGGCTCCTCTACACCGTCAGGACAAGCACTCCATTGATCTGACCCCCGATATTGCACCGCTGCCTGATGTTGCCATACCTCATGTGACTACACAGACATAATCCACACATGTACTGTCTAAGGCTGATAAAGAAAAAAATTTACTAAACGCATCTAGCATGTCCGCCCGCAGGTCCATGACATCTTCGACAAATCTAGTAACCAGTTCAACAGAATTTGCCTCACCTCCTAGAGGATCTCAATGAAATGGGGACCATTTCTTCCTAAGGAGGGAGGAATGATCTAGGTGGATATCGGTGGCCACCCACCTATTCCATTTGGACCCACACCATCAATTCTTGCAGCTTTTCACATTCAGCACAACTTACTATTTTTAGCAGGTTTTCGGGTTCGGCACTCCCAGAGCCGTTTTGGGGACTTAATGATCCAAGTGGATATTGGTGGCCACCCACCTATTCCATTTGAACCCCCACCATCAATTCTTTCAGTTTTTAAGTTGCAGTACAACTTACTATTTTTAGCATTTTTTCGGGTCCTGAACTTCCGGAGCCATTTTGAGGCCCTAAACGACGTTTTTTGGGCATCGCGCATTCAGCAAATATGATTTCATTTCAAAATTGATATTCATGGCAGCAGTTGTATTCCTTGGATATATATTTCTAATGATGTATCATGTGAGTCAAGCTGAGATAGTATGGGAAAGTTATGACGCCGGGAAGTTGAAACACCAATTTACCCAAACAGGGCCCATAGTTTTGGTTCTTCATCTCCTAGGGTTAGGTTTTTGGACATTTAGAGTTCTACATTGTTTTCTCAATAATAAATAGGCCCTCTAGCCTCATTTTAACACAGTTCAGAGGTCTTTAGTCGCCACATCTCTTCTCAAAGATTCGCTACCAGCACCCTAGCTAGTTTATTTCCATTTTGTCTGTAAGCAAATTTCAGTTCTTTGATATTAATGAAATGAAGTGTTATTTCCGCTGCATATTTGTATTTATGGTTATATGTATATTCTGTTGTGTTCCTGCATAAATTCGGATATATTCTATATGTTTGAATTTTAGCACTTTTTACCTTAATGTCATCTTCATAGCTTTGGATAAGCATATCCTATATTTCCTTTGCGGTATTCAGCTGCATGACTTTCACAAGCTTAGATTCAGCCAAAATTACCAATATAACATTGACAACATCTGCATTGATCTCATAATGTTTCTTCCCTACATCATCTGTGGGAATGGAGGTTGGGTATTGATATCCACCTTCAACAATTTCCCATAAATAAACTATTAGCGCATGCAAATATGCTCTCATTATGAATTTCCAAAATATAAAGTTAGTTCCATTAAACAAAGGTGGCTTAATAGAAGATACTCCCTCTTGACTGCTTATATTGATGGATCTCCCTTTAAGCGATTAAGATTCTTCTGAGGGACCTACTCTGATACCAATAGTTAGGAAAAATACTAAGAGGGGGGTTTAGTGAATCAATATTTCTAATTCACTTTAAACTTTCAATTCCATATTCAGAATTATGTACTTATTGTTCTTCATGCAACTCGCATGTGTACGCAACTCTAGTGAATGCAAAGCTCGTATATCCAGATAACTTAATTTGATATAAATTCCATTAGTGAGTTAACTTAACCATTGGATTATTAATTCATTTAGTATGCAGTAAAGAACAAATAAATCACAACACATAAGAAACACACATAGAACACCAGGATTTTAGGTGGAAACCCAATGTTGTCTTTGTCTTCTTTTTTATTATATAAAGAAAAATCTTCATTACATTTTGTATTGGTGCATAATCGTACCATTGTGTAGGCACCCACCCGCCGGAGGCTACAACCTCCACTTTTTCTCCAACACACACTATAAGGGAGATACAACCCCACCCCCCGATCTCGTTTAACGACTCCTATCGGAAGGGAGCTCCTTCCCCCTGACTGAAGTTTGCAACCCTCAACACTTTGTGGACCACGTTTTAGAAAGTTTCATACTGGATCCACTTGTCAAACAATCATCAAAAAACCTATAGGACACCTTTCATTAAATTTTCACACTGGACCCACACCAACAATAACCCCAAACCAATATGTGAAACTAAAATACAGAATCTGAATCACTATAAACCAACTGAATCTCTGAAGCATAAAGCTACTAAATACAAAATCCAACTAGAACAAATGAAATTTAGAATATATATATGAATGTTATTAAGAGAACCAATGTTTATACATTCTTCCTCTGCATAAAACCCGTGTACATATCGCAGATTATTGAACACTGAATCATTTGGCTAACTGAATCATTGTAACACTAAACCACTCACTGAATCAAGTACTAAACTAATCACAAATCATTGAACCATACCTAACCATCATAACTAATAAATATATCAATCCATGACTCAAACAACCCAAGAAACACTGGCAGACATGAATCATCATGATTAAGACATTATTGAAAGACAACAACAAGTAAAAGAAGCATCTCCAATTATCAAGCAACAATTCAAACCCTAGTACATATACGTGACTTCCATAACACAAATCAACGGATGTATGCGACTATCATCCATAACACTCGCGTATATATACCAACACACTAAAAAATATCACAAAATATATATGTGACCATGATGGACTAGGTCCGCATATGTACATGACCTTCCTGAGGAAAATTAGCATACAAATCTTGAACTACTGAATCGGATCTTCGCTGCAAATCATAATCATACTTTCTGTAAATTTCATGATTAAATCACAGATCACTTTAAACACATTCAAATAGATTTTGTATCATTTTATATTTAAATACAAACAATTCAATCAAGTTTAACAATTAATGATTAATGTGCTTTCAAATCATCCATATCTGAGTCATCTCCTTACTCCCTGGTGCACACTTATTTCATATAAGATCACACATTCGTTTGCACACTTAACACCTTGATCTCCATCTCCTTATATATCTTTTGCCTTACCCAATACCTTAGGTAAATCCTTTGGTAATGTTGTTAGTATTTGTTGACAAGATCAAATAAACGTTTCCACAACAATTATTATGTGAAAATACCATGGTAATGACCCCTGGTATCCAAATTTTCATGGTTCAGATTATGTACACGACTTTTGCTCACGGGACCTACATATGTACGTGACCCTTCTTCACAGGAATTGTGTATACTTTCTCAAACTTCACTTTTTTCATTCATCTGTAACTAAACTACCATTTCTCTATCCATATCATCTATAACATTTTTACTTGTTATCTGCTATAGTTCCACAATCATATTATCACACTGTTGTCATCAATTACACCTTTATCAAGAAAGTTTCCATCAAGGACAACACATTAGGCATAATACCAACACAAGCCTCAAGCAAGCAAGAAAAGTAGCAACCCAATTAGTTCTTCTCTGCAAGCAAACTTAAGGGGCAACAAGAAGATATGGAAAAATAAAGAAGAAAGAAAGGAGAGGTGTATTTCTTACATGTGCAACCAGGATCAAAACCAAATTAGGCTGAAAAGGAAATTAGAAGGTAATGTTGTTGTTAGGGCTGGGCCAATGAACCTCTAGAAGAAGAAGGAAGACAATCTACTTTGTAAAAGTAGATACTCTGTTTTTCTTCACTAAAAGAAGAGAATGGTCATAAGTGAGGCCAAATAAGTCAAATGAAGGCAGTTAGAAGGAGTATACAGAGAGGTGCATTTGAATAATAAGAGGTATGGTAGATTCCCCATGTTGATTACAATGATTAATCTATTTATTCCAAATGAATCAACATTGGAATAGGAAAGAAAGTACAACCAAGATGGTTTCGGGTAGAGTACTCAACAATATATGATGTAGTGAGAAGAGGAAAGGTTACAACAGAAGTATGGAATGAAAAGAGGCCCAAAAGCTAATTCAGGTCCATAGGATCAGTCCCCAAGCAGAAGCGATAAGGAAAATTTTCAGAGATCAAAAGAGAGAAAAGAAGAGAGCATTGGCTCAAGGGAAGCTAATTTAGTAGCAATAGCATGCAACATTCATTACCCCCATGACGAGGTGATTGCATACTAAAACGAAATTTCAGCAACATTCCCTATTTAGATTAACATATCTTAGGGGGAGAACTAATGCCGATTCTTGTGATATTAAAGAGAAGTGAGCAAAGTCTCAATAACAGGAGAAAAAATGGAGGAATAAGCCTAAATGCATCACTAATGGTTGGTATTTGCAACATAAAAATTCCCAATTGCAATTTTTATTTGTATCTTTTTTTATTTAATTAATAAAAAAGATGCAATAGTAGAGAGAGCATCTAGCCAACGACAATGAGTTTTCAAGAATTTGAGGTGTTCAAGGAAGAATCAATGTATGTTAAAGGAGAGCATATACTATATGTCCAGTTCCTAAAGCAGCAAAAAATATAAAAAGAAACAAGGACATATTTTGCTAATGTCTTATTTCGTTGGTGTTTTTTCCCATGATTGTGTAGCTGGGTATTGAATGGAAAACTTCATCTTTTGAGGAAGAGAAGTCTGCAGAGAAGGATGCAAATCAAAAACTTGACCCTAAGTAATTTATTGAAAGGGGGAGAAGAAGTAGCTTGTATCCATTTTCCATTGATGTCAAAGGGGGAGAGTAATTCGTGATGGCCCATGCAGAGGAGAGAAAGCCATTGGTGGCTCATGCAAGGAGAAGTGTGGAAGTAGCATGAGGATTGGCCATCAACGTGGAGAGGTGATGAGGTGTTTCCATGAATTCCAAAGGGGGAGATTGTTGTAAAATTGGCATTGTATGGATGATTGGTGACATCCAATGTGTTGCCATTAATGTCAACCTAGCTAGAAGTGATGGCAACCGGACCAGCATTTGATGTGCATGGTGTGTATTAAGCTCGGGGGGAGTCCCATGGTTGTTGCACTCTTCGGTAGAGAATCATCATAGTAACAGGATATGCGAAGAAACCATAAAATACTCTCATTATGATGGTCAGGGAGTCCCAGGATTTGAATGAATTTATGCCTTAGAAGATCAACTCAGTTGCTCTTCAAGATGGAGTAGTCGGATAGTGCTTGGAAATAGCTTTGAAATGGTATGTGGAAGATAAAAAATGGCCTCCTCATTTGAAATTAAGAGATAGTAAATTTTGTTGACCCCAAAGTCAAACTACATAGAAGCCCGGATTGACATTAGCCTATGAGGTCCTTCCTCAAATAGAATTTGTGTAGAGTAAGTCTAAAAGGCTTGAGATGAGTTAAGCGTAGGGCTAAGGTGGCGAAACGACACAGTGTTAGAGAAATGTCCCAGGACTGTTTAAGTTTAACAAATAAATTAGTCGAAAAACAAAGGCCTTAGAAGCCCTTCTCTCTGTCTCCTGATAGGAGCATGGGAACATTATATGGGCTCATGATGATGGTACATAGGACACATGGCAAGAATATTTGATATATTTTAGTGGCCTAATGGGCCAAATCTGGGTGAGATGTGTCACCACTTAAAATTCCACGTGGGGTTGATGATTCCCGCCTAGGAGATCTAACCCAAAAGAAGCAAATATGTGAGTAAATAATTAAGGGTGGGGAAGCTAGGAAGTTGGGATCCATGACAGTTGCAAAGGTATGAAGGGCTTGCCTGAAAGTAAAATCCTAAAATTAGATCCTAGTAGGAACCCGAAAGAGAAACTCAAATGGAAAACCTGAAAGGCATATCCTGGAAGGTAAAAACTTGGAAGTAAATCCCAAAAGAAACTCGAAATAAAAACCTAGAAGGAAATCCTAGAAAGTTCACACTGGAGGAAAAACAAAGGCACGACAAGAGGTTTAGACAAGATAATGGGCTTGGGAGACGAAAAATTGATCCTGAAAGGTTCACCTCGGAGGAAAACAAAGGTACGCTGGGAGTATTGGTTAGGATAACAAAGTGGGGAGACAAAGTTTTTTCCGACATCTAACAATTCCTTCAAATGATGACAGGCATACCCAGGTTATGGTTTTGCAATAGTTTCACGTGTTTTGGTGACCATGGGCCTTTGGGCTAATTATAATTATAAAGGGTCATGTGCTAAATAGATCCTTTGGATTGAACATAAAATTGTTTCATGATTGGGATCTATAGTTCAAGGGATGAATGAGTCGACAACTTTGACAAAGTTCCTCCATAATTGGCAGGTGTACCATATGTGGCATTGTGTCACATTTATGGTTAACATGCTTAAAGTTGTTTGGTATTTGATCATGAAAAAAAGGGTCGAGGCTGAAAATTTGTGGGCACAATGTTAGAAGTGTGGAATGAGTTGGTAGCTAGATATACAAATTGGTGTCAATGACATAAAATTAATGGAACCTGTCTTGAACACAATTAGTCATCCCTAATCTCTCTTGCACGACATAAAGAATTAGATGGAAAATATGGTTGAGTGTAGAATATTTGAAAATATCTCAGCATGATCCAAGTGAATATTGGTGGCCACCCACCTATTCCGCTTGGACCCCATCCATTGTATCATTATTTCTTCGAGTTTCCCTAATTGTAGCACAATTTACTATTTTTGGCAGTTTTTAGGGTTGTGAACTTACGGGGCCGTTTTGATGCCATAAAAAATGGTTTTTGGGAAAATGGGAAAAATTTGATCATGTTTGTAGTCGAAATTTGTAGTCCTCGAATAGATATTTCTAACGAGGTATCATGTGTGTCAAATGGAGATCGTATGCCAAAGTTACAACCCCGAGAAGATGATGTACCAATTTACCCGAACGGGGCCCATAATTTTTGTGCTTCATCTCCTAGGGTTACATTTTTGGATGTTTAGGGTTTCCATTATTTCTCAATAATAAATAGGCCTTCAAGGCTCAATTTAATCCAATTTAGAGGCATGTATCTGCCACATATCTTCTTAGGGATAAGCTACCATCGCCTGAGCTAGTTTATTTCAATTTTGTATGTAAGCATATTTCAGTTCTTTGATATTAATGAAATGAAGTTTTCTTCTACTGCATCTCTATGTTTATTTTATATTTGTAGTCTATTATGTTCCTTCTTAAGTCTGGATCAGTGGTATCAAATAAATCTCCTCTTTCTCTGTTTTTATTTTCATGTCCCTAATGAGGTTAGTGTATAAGGAGTTATCGCTCGAACTGGTTGAACCTTTGCAATACTAGCATCACAAAACCCGATGACCTCCCATGGCGGAAGAAAATAAAGATGAGGGAGTAGGAGATCCCTTCAAAATATTATTTGAAGAAGCCCTCGAGCAAAAAAGGAATGCGATGATGGATAACTTCACCCAAATCCTTCAATGACTACCCATAGGCGATGCATCTTCATGTAGCAACCACTCTGGAGGCGCTACTCCTTTCCAGGTACAAGTCAACTTTAAAATTCCCATATTTGAAGGCCAGATAGATGAAAATGTCATAGATAAATGGTTAAATTTGTTGGAAGTACATTTTCTAGTTCATGATTTTTATAATAGGGAAAAGATTACTTTCCCACTACTCAAAGCCACCCCCCACGTCAAGGATTGGTGGAAAACATATTGTGCGAAGAAGGATGAGGGGGAACCCTCATTTTTTTTAGCCGCACCCACTTGGAATTATTTCTGGGATGCCATTAAGGAGAAGTACCACCATGTCGAAAGCTATGAAGATAAATACATAAAGTGGACCATGTTGCGGCATAAAAGGGACCAAGACGTGCCAGAATTCACAAATATTTTTCATACCCTTCGCACGAAGTTGGGTATCAAGGATTTTAAGCGGAATTTGGTACTCAAGTACCATGATTTTCTACACAAGTAAATATAGGATGAGATGGATTTCCTGGACATATTTTCACTTGACATCACCTATCGATACGCTATCAATATCGAGCAAAAATTTAAACAGAAGAAGCGAGACTTTGGATCTACGAATCCAAATCAAGGGAAAGGTGCCCCCAAACTACAAAACAAAGGAAAAAGGTAAGGAAGTTGACCTAGGAAAACCTACTAAAGCTGCAAGAAAATAAAAACACCACGAAGACAAATAAGGACACATGAAAATGGTGTGAGTTCCATAAGAGCCCCACTCACAACACAAGTGAGGTTCAAGATAATCAGTCACTAATGGCCGAGCTAAAGGCTTCCAAATCATATGCATATTCTGACTCTAAGTCAAAACCGGATAAGGGGAATGAAAAAGGGAAGAAAATTATTGATGTGGAGTCCAGTGCCACCATGTCCACCACCAATATCCAAAAGATTGAGCCCGAATATCCAAAGGAAGAGGATCATCTCTTCCACTCATAAATGTGGGTTAAGTGTTCTTCGTTGTAGTTCATTGTCGATAGTGGGGGCTAAGAGAACCTCATTTTAGCAAATTTTTTAAAGCTGTTGGGCCTACTGACCACACCACACCTGCAATCGTACACTATCGAGTGGCTTCACCAAGGACGAGATCTTTACTTCAACCAACAATGTTGCTTTCCCTACAACATCAACCCCTTAACAGATGAGGTACTATGTGATGTATCTCCTCTTGAAGTTTGTGATGTATTATTAGGCCAACCATACTTGTGGAAACGTCATGTTGTGTATGACTCTAGGCCTTGCACTGTTATTAGTACTTTGGGAAATAATTTATATAGGATACCGAAGGTAGCATCGCCTAACGTCATCTCTTTGGTCTCTGTAAAGAAATGCAGTAAGATCATTTCATAGATGGAGAAATTGGCCTTCCTTATGATTCGCCCTCAGGGAAAGAAGAATATTGTGGTCACGACCTCCAGACAGGGATCCTCCACATGACATCAGTAGATGGACAAGGTCATGGAGGAGTACAGGGACATATTCACCTCTCCAATAGGGGTACCCCTACATTGTAAGGTCAAGAACTCCATCAATATGACCCCGGGTGCATTGCTACCCAATAAACCGATCGATCGATGCTCGGTTCTAGAGAATGATTAAATCAAGAGTTATATTTAGGAGTTTCTGTAGAAAGGGAACATTAGGCCAAGTTCATCACCCTATGGGATACCGATAATGTTGGTAAATAAGACAGATGAGACCTGGAGACTCTGTATTAACTATCAGGCACTGAATATGATCACTATTCGCAATAGATATCCAATCCCATGAATTGATGACCTTCTATACCAACTCAAGGGGACCAAATATTTCAGCAAGATTGACTTGAAGTCTAGTTATCACCAAGTACCAATCGAACTCTCCAATGTGTGGAAGATTGCCTTCAAAACCAAGGAGGGCCTTTTCAAATGTCTAGCCATGCCTTTTGGGTTGACGAATGCCCTTACAACCTTCATGAGGCTAATGGAGGATATCTTGTGGCCCTTCACCAACTCATTCGTGGTAGTGTGTTTGGATGACATCTCAATCTTTAGCTAGATTTGGGAAGAGAACCTCCACCACATTCGACAGGTCCCCAAACCTTGCGACAACACAAATTGTGTGCCAATTTGGAGAAATACACTTTTGGTACAACCCAGGTTTAATATCTAGGGTATGTCATTGATGAGAGGGGTTTGCATGTGGACCCAACCAAGATACAATTTATTCAATATTGGTCAGCCCCAATCACTCTAACAGCACTCTACAGATTTCCAGGTCTTGCCAATTTCTACCACGGGTTCATGTTGGGTTTCTCTCATGTCTCTTGGTCGTTGAGTCAAATCACTAAAGGCGGAGCAAAAGAAAATTTAATTTTGTCTGAATCCCAAGAGAATGTGTTTGTTGAGCTGAAGCGTTGCCTCTTCTCTACACCAATTCTCACAATCTCATACCTACAAAAACCATTTGATATTGAGACAAATGTCTATGATTATGCTATTGGTGCAACTCTTACTCAGTAGGGGCATCTGGTGGCATATCATAATGAGACACTTTCAGAAATAGTCCGAAAGTATTCCACCTATGAAAAAGAGATGTATTTTATTGTACAGGCCTGCCTAAAATGGAAGCATTACATTCTTGTGAAGGAAAAAATCATCCATTCAAACCACCGACCCCTGCAGTTCATACATACACAAGGAAAATTGTAGAACGGTCGTCATCATAATTAGTCCACATAATTGCAACAATTCCATTTCAACATTAAGTACAATAAGGGAAACACCAATAATTTTGTAGATTGCCTTATCTGACTATCGGTCCTAGCTCTGACCACTGTACTCGACTCTTGTGGACACAAGAATCCGAAATGGCCACATTGTTACAAGAGTGATCCATAATTTGGTGCCACATACAAGATGCTCTTGGAAGGTAAAAAAGTTCCATATTTTCACCTCTAGGACGAACTATTATGCCACCTGGGACACCTTTGTGTTCCATCAAGCAAGCTTACCAAGATGATTTTGGAGACACACTAAATTCGAGTTGTTGGACATTTTGGGGGTATAAAAGACAATGGTAGTGTTGCAAAATTATTTTTATTGGTTGAACCTTCGACAGGATGTGGGGAAGTACATCAGATTTTGCACTGCTTGAACCATTTCCAAACCGAAAATCAAGAAGCAAGGCTTGTATACTCCTCTTCCTACTAATAGTTGGCCCTCATAATCCATCTCCATGGATTACATGTCGGGCCTTCCTTCCACCAAGCATGGCAACGACTATGTTTTCGTGGTTGTCAACAAATTCTCTAAGATGGTTATTCTGGCGCCTTGCAAGAAGAGTATCACAATAGAAGCCACTACCAAACTCTTATTTGAGCGAGTATGGGTACACTTTTGGATCCCATAATTCATTATCTCATACTAGGATAGTCGGTTCCTAAGTGCATTTTGGTCAAGCCTCTGTTCGTTGTTGGATACCAAGCTCACTAAGTCCACGAATTTCCACCCTCAAATTGATGGCCAAACATAGGTCATCAGTAGTATGATCATGCACATCTTGTGCATGTATAACTCAAAGCACCCACACACATGGGATGAGAGCCTTTCCTATGTTCAACATAATTACAACAGAGATCTTTGCGACTCAACTGGCCATAACCCCTTTTAGGTAGGATTAGGATTCCATCCACTCTGTCTCATTGATGTTGCCATACCAATTGCAACTACTCAAGCAGATTTGACTCATGTCGAGTCTGAAGCTGACAGGGCTAACATATTCATTGAGTGCACTCAACACATTCGCCAGTAGGTCCATGACATATTGGAAAGAGAAAATGCTAATTACAAATAACATCATGATCAACATTGGGTTCCACACAAGTTCTAGGTGGGTGAGAAAGTTTGGTTACATTTGCAAAAGGAACACCTCGCTAGGACCCACCGCAAGCTTCACCCACACCGATATGGGCCTTACACCATCACTAAGGCTATAGGGAACAATGCTTTCAATTTTAACATCCCCCCATTCCTTTGCTTACACCTAGTGTTCAATGTGGACTGCCTTCGACCATACTTTTCACTATTATTAGACACATCAAACATTGCAGAACAACTCACACCAACCAAACTTAACCTAGACAACATAGAATAGGCCACAACTGATCATATCATGGACATGCATATCAATAACACTCGCTAGCATAAGATCCAACTTCATCGGGTTGTCAAATCTGGCCAACTCCTACACTAAGACAAGTGTCTTGCTAGGGACCAAGTTTAGCATAAGTTTACACATCTCATGGAGGCACTAAATGCAATGGGGACCATTGATTCCTAAGGGGGGAGGACTAAGCCAAGTGGATATTGGTGGTCACCTACCTATTCCACTTGGACCCCCACCATTGTACCATTTATTTATTTATTTATTTATTTTATTTATTTTATTTTTTATTTTTTTTTCGGGTCCTGAACTTCCCGAGTCATTTTGAGGCCCTAAACGATGTTTTTTTTAGAAAATGGGGAAACATGTGGCTTTCATTGAAATTTATGGTTGAAAATTGTAGTACTCAAATGTATATTTCTAACAAGGTATCGTGCGCGTTAAACGAATATCATATGCAAAGTTACGACCCCGGGAAGTTGATGTACCAATTTACCCCAACGAGGCCCACAATTTTGGCGCTTCATCTCTTAGGGTTAGTTTTTTGGATGTTTATGGTTTTTAGTTGTTTCTAAATAATAAATAGGCCTTTGAGACTCATTGTAACACAATTAAGAGGCATGTAGGTGCCACATCTCTTCTCATAGATAAGCTACCATCACCCTAGCTAGTTTATTTCCATTTTATATGTAAGCATATTTTAGTTATTTGATACTAATGAAATCAAGTTTTATTTTTGTTGCGACATTAATGAAATCAAGTTTCATTTCTGTTGTGACATTAATGAAATGAATTTTTATGTGTGCTGCATCTTTGTGTTTATGTTTATATTTGTAGTCTGTTGCGTTCCAGTGTAAGTTTGGATCACATAGAGGCCATGCTGAAGTACAATCTAATATTTGTGGGCAATTAATGAGCATAGAGAGCCTAGTTGAAGAGCACAGTTTGACTGACAATTAACTCTCAATAAGGATAAATTCTCAGGTGTCCATTCTCAAAATTAGTTATACTACAGAGGCCAAGCATTCAAACGGGTCAGCAAAATGGGAAGAATGTTTGAGTACGCTCTCGAGTAGCGTGGATGAAAAAATGAGGTTGACAGATATAACATTTCCAAATTGAGGGTCGAAAACTATTGAGTGATGAGTGCTTGAGGATTGTGAGCAAAAGAGCTGAATGGTTTTGTTGGTGAACAAAGAGTGCAAAGTAAGTTGAGGTGATAGCTTTTTTGTGTAAGTGCGATGTTATGAGAGGCTGAGAGTGCCTATGCAGAAGAGAAAGGCTGAGATGTGGGTTGTTGGATAGTTGAAGGTTAAGTGATGGTTGTTTGAGGGCTGCGAGTAGATAATTGAATGGTCGTGCAGGGTTGATAGAGTGTTTTGTAGGTTGATTAAAGTGAAGACTGCAGAGGAGAACAAAGAGTTGAAATTAGTAGAGTGGATGCCAATTACAGAGACTAGTAAGTTCCTTATTTGGTGTGGGTTGGTGCCTACAAACCAGAGAGTTGGTGCTTCCATATAAGTGTATATTTGAGGAGAGATTTGGGGTTGGTGCCTCCTACAATTTGGTGCTCCTATAAATCCAAGAAGCTATAAGATGGTGCTTGGAACAAATCCATGAAGTTGGTGCTTCATATGGTGCTTCTAGTAAGTTGATCAGGTGTCTATATAAGAAGGGAGTTGGTGCTTCCTACTAGTGGGTGCTAACAAACAATCAAAGGGATTTGGTGCTTCCTATGAGTGGTGGATCACAAATAATGATGTAATAGATTAGGAACTCATATTTAAATCATACTAAACACAATATTTGGTGATTTTTCTCCCGGAAGGGTTTCCATGTTATGCCTCAATGTCTCATGTGCATGTAGCTCATGATGTTGTGTTGAATTATGTTTCTAGTATGTGATATGTTGTTGATGGTCACATGAATAATTTCCAAGTTTGAATGTGAAAATATAAATTGACATAAAAAGTTGAAATTAGCCTTAATTTTGATTCAACCCCCGCCTCTCAGTATTAAACATTATTTCCAAAAATTGGTATCAGAGCTAGGTTCCTTCACTAACAACTTGACCACTTGAAGGTAGATCAGCAGGAGACATGGATAATCAAACTTGGCTTACATCATAAGGAGTCCCCACTACAAGGAAAAGACCCTCTAGCGGAGATTATAAAGGAGGTTTTTAGTGTTATAAAATTGGCCAAAATTGTCAAAAAAACATATGCTACCACATCTGTTTCTGGTAATGGAGGTTTTGGCAGAGCTTTTAATAGAAATTCAACACAACTAAAAAAAAAAGGGCGGCGAGAGGTTATTACGGATGTTTTTTTCATCGGTGCTCTTATTAGGTTTTAACGCACTGGTGCGTATCGGTAGACAGCGCACCGGGGTGGTCTAAGGAGAATGCACCGGGCCGTTAAGGAAAACAACAACACCAGGCCTGGTGTTGGTGATACAACGCACGAGACCATTCTAATTGGTCTTGGGATTTGAGCGGTGCCCATAGGTCGTATAAGCGCACCGGTGCGTGTAACTTTATGAGGCATCGGTGCTCCGTATCACAGAAAGAAACCGAGATTTATAATTGATATCGGTATTTGTGCAGTGCACATGGTATCTACAAATGCATCGGTGCTTATAGATACATAAATGCCCCGGTGCGCATTATCACACAAACACACCAATATTTATAACTGGAATCGGTATTAATGCGGTGCCCATAGAATCATAAACACACTGGTGCGTATAGACACATAAACGCACCAGTTTTCATTTTGTTTTTTTAAGAAACATCCACCTCTGACAGTCCAATTATTGTGATTGTTTTAAATTCATTATTCATCAAAAGTCGACACATCTTATAACAATATTCATATTAATTACATTTTTATTAATGCATTTGAATGTGCTGTTTGGATTAATTTGTTATATCATATCAAAATTATTGTGGTTTTTTTAAATTCATTATTCATCAAAAGTTGACACATATATATAATCTTATAACAATATTCATATGAATTAAATATTTGTTAGTGCATTTGAGAATGACAATGGAGAACGCAATAGAATAAATTAAAACATATTTTATGATTATATATATATATATATATGAATAAGACAGTCTTTATCATACAAAATGGGACAATTATTTGTATCCCTTTGTCTTTCAATTGGGACACTATGTCCATTACATTAAACAAAATGTCTGATTTCACAGACATATTTCAAAAAATAAAATGTCGTGCTTTGATATCCAAATTACATAGTGATCATCATTCTTCGCTTGAACTGATGTCACTGCTAGAGCTACTTCCATGACTTGGATTTTTTTTAGGTTTTTTGTGTTCACGGCGTTGATTGTTTTCTTCTTCTTCACTTTCCATCTACAAACATAAAAATAAACTAAAATGAGTGTATATGCATTGGTGAGAATAATGAAAATTCCAATATTAAATAATATACATCAATGTAAATCGAAAAGAAAAATGACGTACCATAGCAACAATTGACTCATAAACTATAAATATTCTCTTTCAAAACCATGTACCATGCCATCTTTCAAAATTTCATCTATTGGCGCAGTTCCATGCTTTGTTTCCTGCAAGTTCTATACCCCATAAAAAAATCATATATTTAATATAAAAGATGTTTTTGTTCTATTAATTATAGAAGGAGCTAATTAAAACAAGATTGATAGATGCTTACAAATTCCACAATTAAATTCTGATATGCCAACATATACTCACAACCCATATTTAACCCAATTTCAATCAATTCATCTGATGGTTCTTCTTTGTATGTTAGCACCTGTTTGAAGACATTCAATGATGATTTTTATAAAACAACTTAAAAAATACAAAAATGAAATCTAGTTAAGTTGTTATAAGGAAATAACAATTACTCACAAACTTAGAGATCAACCATTTTCTTCCTTGTCGTCCTGTTTTATGTGTTGAATGGGTTCCATTTTCTTTTCTTTTATGCAAGAAAATTATTGAAAATTAATATTTAATGCTAAATTGTTTATTTATTGTACCTAATGATCGAAAAATTCAATGATTACATATTACATTTGAAGCACATTGTTGTATTCGTTCCACTAGATCCCTCAAACTTTTGTAAAAGTTTTTCCCCCTTTCGTTAACTTCCAGCACCACTCCAGATGAGCCAAGGAGCAATTCATTTTCATTTGCATGTTCTATTTTTTTTCTTTTCTTAGAAGAACATTCCTTTTCTGAGTTGTTGGTCCATGTAGAACATTAAACATATGTGAATTAGTAGACTTTTTGACACATGTTATCTAATAAGTTTAAGTATATTGTTAATGATAATTAAAAAAAGAAACTCATATTGGATCGATAGTATTGTTTCATTCACCTTATTCATATTTTTGCAATTTTTCCATTAAACTTTTATGCTCTTCTGGTCGTAGATCAGAAATAATCATATCAAGCTTCATAATTTTGTGGCACTGCATGATACACAGTAAACAATACATATTAGTTAAAGTTACATATAGTTCAAAAATAATATTTTTTATAAAGAATTTACAAAGAACTTGCATTTTTTGCTTTTCTTGATGTGTTAACAATATTTTTGTTACTTGATATCTTGTTAGTCATTTCTTTATCAATCTAAAACCTGTAGCATATCATTCATTAATATATTTATAAATAAATTCTCAACTTTTCAGGTAGAAATTAAATCTTGAGACACTGATGCGTGGATATATTAACAACGCACCGCAAAACAGTATAATACACCATACTGTGTGTTCGGTATTATAAACGCACCATAAAAATAGTGTAATAGACCTAACGGTGCGTGAGGTATTATAAACACACTGCCAAAATGATGTAATACACCATATGGTGCTTTCCTAGTTAAACAGAGCATCGTTGCCCTATTTCAGATTTTGCACACGGATTTAAAAAAATGTTTTCACTTTTTTACAACACAGAACTTGCCGGTGTGCTGTAATAATACAGAGCATTGGTGCAGTGGCATACGCAAGGTGCACCGATAAAGAAAAATCTGTTTTTTTTAAAATTCACGCAATGGCCGAATGGATTGGGATCCGACTATGCAAGTTGTCCCGTGGGTTGTACGTCAATCTAAAATGAAAAAACCTAATTCTGAAATCACAAAAACATGGAGAAGAAAGGGAAAAGGCAAAATAATGAAGGGTTCGGGGTAAAAATGGATAAAACTGCAGGAAAAAATAAAAAAATTGTAGAAAAAAATAAAAAAAAAGAATTAAATTTAATCACGAAATGGTTTGAAATTCTATGATAAAGGGCTTGAATCACCAGAGTTTTTGTTTCTGATTGTCTGAATACTTCTGTTCAAACGTATTTTTCCATCCACAGTGCCCGCGTGCTCTCTTGCAAAAATATGACTGAAATTTTTTAGCAAAAATAGTGAAATAATGAAAAGTGTTTAGTATTTAAAGAATTATTTTATCAAATTAGATTTTCGAAAATATTTTGCCACCCATTTCTCAAATTGCCACTTTTTTTTAACTTAAACAAAATAGAGTTGCGTTTTTTTATTTGCGTTTATTCTTTTTCGGTGCGCGGAAATGTGACGCACCGATGCGTTGTATTAGTACGACGCACCAGGGCTTGTTAGGATGATAAGCGCACCAAACTTTTTAAAGGTTTTTTTTGTTGTTGTTGTTGTTGTTGTATGTAAGATCATAATAAAATAATGATAATTATAAATTACATGAATTTATTTTCATTATTTTCTAAACTTTGTATATGTAAGATCATAATAAAATAATGATATTACAAAGTACATGAATTTATTTTCATTATTTTCTAAACTTTATGTTACAAAAAATCGTATTATTCTAGATTTTTTATTTTACAATTATTTCAAATTTACAAACTTAAATATTTTAATAAAATCATTTCACATTAATACAATTAAAATTTTCAAAATTAAAATTACAATTACAATTTTACATTAATTTCACATACATGAATTACGATTAGAATTACAATTACAATTTTAATTTTACATACAATTACATTTACAATTTTACATATAATTACATTTACAATTACAATTACAATTTTACAAATATTTTACAGACAATTCAATTAAAATTACAGTTATAAATACAATTACATTTACAATTTTACATAGAATTACATTTACAATTACAATTACAATTTTACAAATATTTTACATACAATTCAATTAAAATTACAATTACAAATACAATTACAATTTGTGAAATTTACATACAATTAGAATTACAATTACAATTTTACAATTTTTCATATATACAATTACAATCATTTCAAAATAAATTAAATATTACAATTACAATTAAATTTTACATTAATAAATATTTTACATACAATTACACTTAAAATTACAATTAGTACAAATACAAATACAATTTTACAATTTTACATAGAATTAAAATTTAAATTACAATTACATTCACCACATAATATTTAATAAATATCATGGTCATTTAATAATATTAAATTAATTAATAAACATCATCACGATCATGATAACCATCGTACAAACATCATATTCGACTAATAAACACATTCAATTAACATCAAATTAACATTATATATTAACATCATCACAACACAAACATCAAATATACATCTCAATATAATGTCAAATAACTCATGCGCCTATCACATATACACATCTATTTGCAAGCTAAACATTAAATGAACATATCTAACATGACTAACAATATGCACCACATCATGATGATCATCAACATGAAAATTAAGTACAACTGCAACATGAACATAAAATACATGGACCATATATATATAACTGAATAATGTTAAAAATATACAACTGTAATATAAATCATGTCATGGATCAGGCGCTGGTAGTAGTATAACATCATGATCAATAACACTAGTAGAAGTGGATGCGGCTTGCTCAGTAAAGCTGGGTGCAGCCTCGACAGTCGATGGTCGACTAGCCTGCTCATGATCATGATGATCACTAGTACTAATGGATGCATCTGCTGGTGGTAGTACAACATGATCAATATGAGGCGCAGTAGTAGTGGAGGTGGCCTGCTCAGTCAATAGTACTGCAGCCTCGGCAGTCAATGGTCCAGCTTGCTCATGATGATCGTGACTAGTACTCATGGTGGATGCTACAGGCTGCTAACTAGACGTGGCTGATGGTCCAGCCTCATCTCCATGATGAATAGTGTCAGATGCTGGCAGTGGAGCCTCATGCTGATCATCAGGCGCACCACAAGGTGAACGATCATGAGATGCATTTGAGTGGTTGCTGGCAGACTGTCCATCATCACGTGCTGCATCTCGATTGCGCCTATAGCTATGGACAATCCTCCTCAATCACATAATAGCTGTCGTAGCTCCTACGATATTCCGCATCAAGTCGTACATGTAACACGGCATGCCTCTCCACATCCATATCAATCTATCATCGCCCTGTATATCTCTGTAATGAGTGGGCCTGATGCCCGCATCTGAAATCAATCCACAGAGTTGGCTGCCCAACTCCATCTGGTATCTGGTCTCTGGTCAACCACGCCTAGCAAAAGGAGGTACCGGTGCACCATGAGGCGCATGAGGATCAACACGTCTCTCTGCTGCGCCATTGGCCTCATCCTGATTTGGCGCATCATCCATCTCCTGATCGTAATCATCAGGATCGACACCTTGATCATGTGGTGGATCCGGCATCTCATCGCCATCAAAATTCCCAATGTCTGCAAAATATGTACAAGTACACAACAATAATTAGACAATTTCATTACACGATTTAATAAAAACAAGTTAAAGAACATGTTAGAATAAATATAAATAAAACAGTAATATTACCTCTATCATCTGGCGGCTCATAAGGAGTGAAGAGGATGTTGGGACACCCTCACCAATCTAGTCCAGCATAAGGACATGGAACCATAATGAAGGGATGCAGCTCGCCAACGCTGGCTAGTAAGTCCAGCGAATCATGTGATATCCTCACTAGAAACATAGTGTCTACCCTCTTGGGCATCATCTGCCCCCACATGCACATCCGGGCCTCCAACATCGACCTACGAGGCTGTCGAACAAAACTGGGTCTCATCTTTGGAAACCTCTCAAAAAATAAACAAAACAACTCTGAAGCAAAAGGGAATTTGACCCTCCCTTGTGCATGAGCATGACATCTATCTAAGGTCGTACAAAACTGTCACAAAAAAATGGCAGACCACCTGACAAGTCGTGGCTGCTGTACTAAAGAATCAACGTAATATAAAAGCAAGCAACTAATGCGTTGCTCGTCACTGGTGTTGTGCGAAATGATCGAAGCAATAATAGAGAGGCACTGCACGTCTTTTCTACCAAAAGCACCTATATGTAACTGACCTCCAGGTACCTGAAACTCTGAAGGAGACAGTACATGTGCTCCAATGTATCTCTAGGAGTAAAATAATTGACTCCCTGCTACACAACCAGGTGGCACGTATGGGAATGAGGGAAAATCCACCCCTCTCCTCGATAGTCCTGTAATAAAATAAATTTCCTCCTCAGTGGGTGTGTACCACTGGTCAGGACCAACCTGAAAATCTTGTCGGTGGGCATTCCACCAGCCGATAAGATGTCTCAAAAGCACACTATGGGCCTTTAGGCCGGAAATATCCTCCTCATAGAAATTGAGGCCTGCCTGCTTAAGGATCTCCTGGGTATCTGCAGTAATAGGGCAAGGGCATCCATCTCTCTCCCTCTCTCTCGCCTCCCATTGGAGAATCATGTCATATTGTTCTACTTGTTGTTGCTGCTTTTGCTCCTATTCTCTCTGAATCATTGCCATATTAAATAATTTTTTTTTATTAAAACTGAAATGTATTTATAAATATACATATATAATTTTTTTTAACAAAAAAACAAACATACAAGTTGGTGCTCCATAAAAATAGTCACGCACCGGTTCCGGTGCATTCTAATATTTTAGCGCACCATCCCTAGGGCCCCTAATGAAACAGACCGCACTGGAGTCGGTGCCGATGTCTATTTTTCCAGCACCGTGGACTGTACATAATTTAGAATAGTGGTGCGCTGACTGAAATATACGCCCCGGCTCGTATAGCCGTGTCAGCGCACCGACTTCATGACAATGACATAGTTGACGGTGTGGTATTTTACCTGGTCGCACCGTTGACCCTCTTGGAATGAAAAATGCAGTGCGCTGACATAAACCGGGGCGGAAAATGAAGTCAACGCACCGCACTATGATTGTGGGAGTCAACAGTGCGCCTGGATAAATGAGTGCACCGCCTTTTTTATTTTTTATTTTTAGTTTAAAATTTATCAGGACGCTTTCTGGCACCGCCCCGGAAACGGTGCGGTTACCGTTAGCACCGGTAGCGGTGCTGCCTGTAAATTTTATAGGTAGCCCCGCTATTCGGTGAGAGCTGAACAGCTCGAGCGCACCGCACGACAATTTTTTTTTTTTTTAATGGTTATTTTTAAGTTTATTTCAATTTCTAATCCACTAAAAGGCTTAATTATAGAAAAACTAGAAAAATACCTGTACATTTTGCCGTCGAGGAGGCATATTGGCTGTAAAATTTGGAAAATAAAATTTGCCCACTATTTTTCAAAATGCAAGCTGGAGATTGGTGGCCAATGCAGAGCAGCAATGTGTGTAATGGGTGCAATGAGAGCACCGATATCAAGGCGGATCAGAAATAAGGAAATAGCACCGGGGCTTGAGAGCTCTAAAGCACTGAAGAAAGTGAATAATGAAGTTTTTTGGCCGTATTTTTTTTTTTAATTAACCCTGTTTCGGTGCGTGGGGTTTTCTAAGAGCACCGATGTTGTTAAACAAAACCGTACCAGGATGTTTCAGTTTCGGCGCAAAAATTTGATGATGCACCGGGGCGGCATAATTGTAAAGCACCGGTGCGTAATAGTCGCAAAGCACTGGTGTGTAATAGTCACAAAGCACTAGTTTTTCGGCCTTATTTTTTATTTTATTTTTTTATATAACATTATTTCAGTGCATGCAGTTTCGGTCACACCGGTGCTATTAGAGAAGAACGCACTGGCTTGTTCCTGTTTTGGCACGGTGTTTTATGATCCACCGGCGCGGAAGAGTATTGATGCCCCAGTGTGTTACAGTAATTGGACACCCCGGCGGTGTGTGTACTTCGCGCACGATGTCTGGTGTGCCAATGTTGGGTGCGCACTGATGCGTTCTGTGGTATTGTGGGCACTGGTAATTGATAGCTCAGGAGCACTGAAAAACTGAAAAATCTGAGTTTTTTGTCTTAAATATTTGTAGTTTAACCCTTTACCGGTGCACATTGTTTATAGGCGCACCGATACTGTTTTTTGCAAACACACCAGTCGGTTTGTGTTTTGGCGCATTTTTTATGATGCACCAGTGCGGTTGCTTTCTACCGCACCGGGTGGTTTCGGTGTTGGCGTTGTGTTTTATAATGCACCGGTGCGGACGAGTTGTGAGGCACCGGTTCTCTATTATATTATGACGCACCGGGCGTGTGTGTACGGAGTGCACGGTGTCCAGTGTGCCAATGATTTTGTCCGCACCGGTGCATTCTTTTTTTGAGAGCATCGAGGCGAGTTGTAATGATAAGAGCACCAAAAGGAAAACATCTGCAAAACCCTCCGCCTGCCAACCTCCTTTAGTAATCTTCGCTAGAAACGGATGTATGGGGTATTTTTTGTGGTTCCTCAAAAACATCCGCTAGAGGGTCTTTTCCATGTAGTGCCCATTTTTTAATGGAATAGAGTATGAGATCCGAAGGATTATAATGGGAGCCTATTTGATGGCCATCAATGAAGATGTTTGGTTTGCTATAGAACATGGAGAGTATAGTGAAAGGGCTATCAAAATGAGATTTTGATAAAGTAAGACATTGTGAGACAACAAAGGAAATGTTGAATAAGTTGCAATGTTCGAATGGAGGAGACAATTATGAGGCTCATGAAAGGGTTGATGAAATATGTTGCTCAAGCAGTGAACTAGAACCTACAAATGTAGTTGTTGGTGATAAGAAGAGAAGGAAAAGGAGGAAGAGTGCATATGAGAGGAAATATGTTCAAGAGATCAAATATATTCTTTCAAATGTGAAATTCGTTCATCTTCACTCTCAAGATGATGAAGAATCAGAATAGCAGTTGTGTTGCATAAAAGGTATGTTATTGATCTATGATAAATGTAAAGAGATAGATAATTTATCTTCTAGATGTTCATATGATTTTTTTGAAGAAGGAAATATAAGTTCATTTAGTCATTGTAATGAAGATAGAGATGGCCATGCATCTAGTAGTGGTGAAGATATACCTACTTTAGTAGCAATAGCAACTAAGAGATCCTTTGAAGAAGAATATAATATGTCCCGTAAAGAGAATAGGATTGTCCCTAGTAGTGATGAAGAGGGAATACTTCTCATACCTGTAAATGACTCTTTACATATAGAGAGGGATCTAGATAAAAAAAAATATTTCAAGAGAAAGCTCATTTGTTCTCTCAAAGAGATGAAGGAGATTTTAGCAGAAAATCTCAAGTAAGAGGAGTAGTTGTGAGAATATGATCTTAAGAATGATAAGTTGAGAAAAACTATTGTTGATCTTAGTCCTCAACAAGATAAAGCCAACAATTTGAATGAAAGGTTGACAAGTCAGCCGAGTGAGAAGGAAGCTTGTTGTAAGAGACTACTGGCTGAAGTAGTCTCATTGAGACATGAATTAAAAAAGTCTATTGAAGAGTTGTCTCAATTTCAAAAGCTTCAAGGGGGCTATGAGGTCTTAGATGGCATTCTCAGTAAGAAAATATATCCTATCATCAAGGTCGGTTTGGGCTTCAAATATGAATCAATCTCTAAGAGAAAAAACGCACTTGAAGGTCCCAACAACAATAAAGGAAAAAAAGTTGACGGACAGTAGCAACATAAGAAAGAGAATAAAAAGGATCAATTGAATGGTAATCAATGTCAACGAGGAGAGGATTTGAATATCCAGAAGAGGAAACAACAAAGGTTTTCTCAGGGCAACAATATAAAGAACCATAGGAAGTAGCAATAGCATAGGATTGCTCGAAGTGGCAATCCAAATAGCCACAATAAGCAATTGAATAACCAACGGAAATCCTTTCTCCCTCAAGGACAAAGTCTTCAAGAAAAATGTATCTTTGATTCTCAAAAGCCCTTTTATGGCAATTGTTTATCTTACATCAATTTTGGACATAGGTTGTAGATGGAATGTACGAAGACAATATATGTTAGGTAGAAACAACCCAAGAATGCACAAAGTGGCTAGGAGAAAGCGTGTTGGCAATGATAGAAATTTTGAGAAGAATTATGTCAAGAATAGTAACTCCTTTGTCCCATCCTTGTGCTATGTCAAATGCTACGATTGTGGCAACTTTGGGCACAAGGAAGAAAGTTGTGAAAATGAGAAGATAAGGCATGTGTTACATAATATGCATGCAAATGTAGTAGCTTGGGATTTGAAGATGAAAAGGAACAATAGAGCAAGGAAATACGAGTTTGTCTCCAGTGCTTTGTGTGAAGACAACATGTTGAAAATAGGAGAAATAAATCAATAGAAAAACAAGAATAATGATTCTCTTACCCTTGTGATGGATCCCTTTGAAATTTTTAGTTGTAGTAAGCACAAGCCTCGAGCAAGCAAAGAAAGAAGCAACCTAATTAGTTCTTCTATGCAAGCAAAGCGAAGGGGTAGCAAGAAGATATGGAGAAAGAAAGAAACAAACAAGGAGAGGTGTATTTAAGAAATGCACAGGCAGGATGAAAACCAAAGTATGCCGAAGAGGAAATTAGAAGGTAATGTTGCTATCAGGACTGGGAGAATGAAGATTTGGAAGGACAAGGAGGTAAATTTACTCTATAGAAGTAGATCCTTCGTTTGTCTTCACTAAAAGAATAGAATGGCATCAAGTGAGGCCAAAAAAGTCATATGCACGTAGTTAGAAGGAGTAGAAAGAGAGGTGCATTTGAATAATAGGAGGTATGGTTGAGTCCCCATGTTTATTACAATGATTAATCTATTTATTTCAATTTTATCAACATTGGAAGAGGAAGGAAAGTGCAACCAACATGGTTTTGGGGGAGTACACAACAATATCTGATGTTGTGAGAAAAGAAAAGGTTGTAGCAGAAGTGTGGAATGACAAGAGGCCAAGAAGTTAAGTCATGTCCACAGGATTAGTACCCAAGTAGAAACGAGAAGGTAGATGCGAAGAGAATAGAAGAGAGCATTGGCGCGAGGGAAGCTACCTTAGTAGTTGTAGCAGTCAACATTCATTACCCTCAAGAACAATTGATTCCATAAGAAATGGAATTTTAGCAACAATCCCTATTTGGATTAGTATGATATCAAGGGGAGAAACGTTGACTGTTAGGATGCTCAAGAGAAGTCAGCACAATCTTAGTAGAAAAAGAAACAGTGGAAGAATAAGCCTAAATTCATTACTAATGGTTGGCATTTGCAGCAACAACAATACCATTTGCAGTTTTAATTGGTATCATTTTTTCTTAATTGATATAAAATATGCTAGAAATAATGAGGTGTCCAAAAACGGAGGCTTTCAATGAAGAAGAAGTATACATTCAGGTGGAGCATATAGTATATGTCCAATCCCTAAAGCAACAACAAATACAAAAAGACACAAGGAAATATTTTGCTAATGTCTTGTTTCGCAGGTGTCTTTGCCCATGATGGTGTAGTTGGGTATTGAATGGTATACTTTAGCCTTTCAGAAGAGAATTTCACACAAAAGGATGCACATCAACAACTTGACCCTAAATCATTAATTGAAAAGGGGAGAATAAGTAGCTTGCACCCCTTTTCCATTGATGTCAAATAGGGAGAGTAAGTTGTGATGGCCCGTGCAAAGGGGCCCATGCAGAGGAGAGAAATCCATTAGTGGCTTATGTAAGGAGAAGTGTGGAAGTAGCATGAGGATTGGCCATCAATGTGCAGAGGTGACGAGATGTTGCCATCAATGCCAAATGGGGATATTGTTGTGCATTTGGCATTGTCTAGATGGCTAGCGGCATCCAATGCATTGGAATTGATGTCAATCAGGCTAGCAATGATGGAAAATAGATCAAAATTTATGTGCATGGTGTGTTTTAAGCTCAGAGGGAGTCCCATGGTTGTTGCACTATTTGGTAGAGAATCATCATATTAATAGGTTATACAAGGAAGCCATAAAATCCAATCGTTATTAGGGTTAGGGAGTCCCAAGGTTTGAGTGCATTTTTTTCTCAAAATATTAGCTTGGTTTCTCTTAGAGAATGTATAGTTGGGTAGTGCTAGAAAATATCTTTGTAGTGTTATGTCAAAGAAAAAAAATGGCCTCTTAGATTGAAAGTTATAGGCAGTCAAATTTGAGAATCCCAAAGTCAAACTACAAAGAAGAGCGCGCAAAGAAAAGTGGTGTAATGTGAGTCTAAAAGGATTAGGATGAGTTAAGCGCAAGGCTAATGTGGCAGAGCAACACAATTTTAGATAAATGGCCCGGGACTATTTAATTTTAACAAAGAATTTGTTCGAAAAACAAAGGCCCAGGAAGCCCTTCTCTCTCGTTTCTGACAAGCACATGGCAACATTATATGGATCATGATGACGTTAAAATGATAATGGCACAAAGGAAACGTAGTAGGTAGATTCAATATTTTTTGGTGGTCTAATGGGCCAAATTCGGGTGACACATGTCACCACCACGTGGGGTTAATGACACCAACCTGAGACACCTAGCCTGGACGAAACATAGATGCACATAAAAGATTAAAAGGTGGGAGGCTAGGGAGCCAGGGGACTAGGGAGTCGGCAAGCTAGGAAAACAGGAAGATAGGGTAGTTGCAAAGGTATGAATGGATTTACCATAAGTAAAAACCCGGAAGTAAATTGGAGAGAACATAGAAGGAATATCCTGGAAGGAACCTAGAAGAAAATACTAGAAGGAAATCATGGAAGGTTCACCCTAGATGAAAAAAAAAAGGCACGACAAGAGTTTTAGTTGGGAAAAGGGGCCAAGGAGACAAAGACTTGATCTTGGAAGGTAAATCCTAAAAGGAAAATCTCGGAAGATTCACCCTGGAGGAAAACAAAGTTGCATTAGGAGTATTGGTCAGGCTACCAAAGCTAGGAGATATAGTTTTTTCTAACATCTGGAAGTGTCATCAAATGAAGGAAGATTCACCCAAGCGATGGTTTTGCAATGGTTTCACGTGTTTTGGTGACCATCTACCTTTGGGAAAATTATATTGGAAAGGGTCGTGTGCCAAACAGATCCTTTGGAATGAATGTAAAATTATTACGGGCTTAAGCTCTAGAGTTCAAGGGATGAATTAGTCAACAACTTTGACAAATTTCCTCCATTTTTGGTAGGTGTGCCATATGTGGCATTGTGCCACATTTATGGTTAGCGAGCATAGATTGGATCGAAAATTGATCATGAAATAAAGGTTCAAGGCTAAAGAACTATGGGCATAGTGTTAAAGGCACATATCGAGTCAGTAGCTAGATCCGCAAATTGGTGTCAATGACATAGAATTAATGGATCCTGTATTGAAAAAAATTAGCCATACCCGATCTTTCTTGCATGCCATAAAGAATTAGATGGAAAAAATGGTTGAGTGCAAAATATTTGACAATAACTCAAAGAGTTCATGTTGAAGTACAATCTGAGATCTGTGGGTAATTAATGAGCATGGAGAGCCTTGTTGAAGCGCACAATTTGATTGAGAATTAAATCTCAACATGGAGAAATGATCACGTATCCATTCTCATAATTAATTTTTCTACAGAGGCTAAGCATTCAGATGGGTCCGCAAAATGGGAATCCATGTTTGAGTACGTTCTCGGGTAGCGTGGATGATAAAATGATGGTTGATGAAGATACATTGTTCCATGTGTAGTAAATGAAAAAAACCCAAGATTGCAATAGTGTAGGTGTGTGGGGTGGAGGTGCGGGGGAGGAATGCAATATTGTTGAGTGTAGAGCAGAGAGCTCTGGTGTGAGTGTGTGCTACAAAAGAGGCCAAGTGTGTTTGTGTAGAAGTGTAGGCCAAGATCAGAGTATGCCTAATGTATGAGGGCCAAAAGTTGTTGAGTGTTGAGTGTCTGAGGACAATGGTGTTGCTAGTGAATAAAGAGTGCAAAGTAAGTTGAGGTGAGAGCTATGGTGTGTAAATACATTGTTGTGAGAGGCTAAGAGTGCCTATGCAAAAGAGAAAGGTAGAGATGTGGTATGCTAAATAGTTGAAGGTTTAGTTATGGTTGTTTAAGGGTCGAGAGCAGAGAAATGAATGTTGTTGCAGAGTGTTATGTGGGCTAAGTGAAGGTTGCAAAGGATAAAATAGAGATGGAATCAAGTAGAGTGGCTGCCAATTACAAAGAGCAATAAGTTCCATATTTGGTGTGGGTTCGTGCCTACAAATTAGCGAGTTGGTGCTTCCATCTGAGTGGATACCAGAAGAGAGCTTAGGGGTTGGTGCCTCTTGCAAGTTGGTGCTCTGATAAATCTAAGAAGTTACAAGTTGGTCTCATGTGTATGTGTTCATGTGTTGATTTTTTTTGTTAGCATATTATATGTCGTTGATTGTCACATAAATAATTTCCAAGTTTGAATGTGAAAATATAAATTGGCATAAAATGTTGAAATTGGCCTTAATACTGATTCAACGCCCATCTCAGTATTAAACATTGTTTCCAATGGTAACAGTAGCTCCTTGTTTGATTACCACTTCTCCTTGAATATTTAACTCATAAAGAATTGATTTTCTACAATGGTGGGAATTAGCTTCCTGCAATGATGGCAACAACTCCTTGTTTCCTTACCACTTCTCCTTTAATATCTAACCCATAAAAAATCAATTTTCTACAATAGTGGTTATTTCTTTTGGTTTTTGCACCTCCTTTTATGGTTCACTTCCCTTCTTTTTTTATGAAAATGTCGAGGCTCCCCTATATCAACAAAGAAATGGGTACACTAATTACTTTTTATTTTATTTCTTTTATGACTTAGCCTCAATGATCAAATGAAAGCATTAACTAATTCACTTACACTAGCATTTTTATACTTAAAACATTAAGTTTTTTATTTTATTTTGATTTGAACTTTTTTAGCTTTCCTTGAATTGTTTGATGTTAACTTTGATTTTTACAAATAACTTCCATATTTCTAAGTGTTGTGTCTCATGTGTATGTGTTCATGTGTTGATTTTTTTTCCTAGCATATGTCATTGATTGTCACATAAATAATTTCCAAGTTTGAATGTGAAAATATAAATTGGCATAAAATGTTGAAATTGGACTTAATACTAATTCAATGCCCATCTCAGTATTAAACATTGTTTCCAATAGTAACAGTAGCTCCTTTTTCGCTTACCACTTCTCCTTGAATATTTAACTCATAAAGAATCGATTTTATACAATGGTGGGAATTAGTTTCCTGCAATGATGGCAACAACTCCTTGTTTCCTTACCACTTCTCCTTGAATATCTGATCCATAAAAAATCAATTTTCTACAATAGTGGTTAATTCTTTTGGTTTGTTCACCTCCTTTTATGGTTCACTTCCCTTCTTGTTTGATGACAATGTCGAGGCTCCCCTATATCAACAAAGAAATGGGTACACTAATTACCTTTTATTTTCTTTCTTTTATGACTTAGCCTCAATGATCAAATGAAATTTTTAACTAGTTCACTTACACTAGCATTTTTATACTTAAAACATTAAGTTTTTTTTTAATTTTTTTTTTATTTTAAAGTCTCAATTTTCCTTGAATTGTTTGATTTTAACTTCAATATTTGTTATTTGCCTTCTATACTACTTTAGATAGTGAAAAAACCCAAGCCTTTCCATACTTGAATCATCAAGTTTCCTTTCTTTTGATTTGAATTTTTTTAGCTTTCCTTGAATTGTTTGATGTTAACTTTTATTTTTACTAATTTCTTTCGATACTACTTTAGAAAATAAAAATAATAAGGCATTTCCAAGCGAAATTCCCTATCAAGGACTAAACATTCTCGTACTGTAATATCCACTCCATCATGTGCCCATATACCCAAAGTTGCATTCCCTTTGATGCCCAATGAAAACCAACCAAGCCCTGTTGTAGCTATATTCACAACATTAACATCCCAACTATTTCATTATGTTTTAATCATTATCGCTTCCATTATCCAAGCTTTGTAACTCTTTGTTCTCCAATAGGGGGTTGTACAATACAAATAACATTTCCACTTTAGAAAACATTATTTATTATGATACAAGAACAAAAACCATGGATGCCATTAAGAAGCTTTTGCAAGAAACATCTTCACAACAAGAATTCTATGTGAGCCATACATGAGAATAGTGAACAATGAAGAGAAACCAAGTTTGATAATGTCACTAGTTTATGCATGGAAAGGAAAAAATACATGTATTTCACTTCAACATTGTTCCTAAAAGTGTGTCGATCAAATAAACCATGTCGTAAAAAATATTGCTAAAATGTTTGTCCGAAATCCAACTTAGTCACAACAATAACATGTTGGCAACAAAAAAGGACAAGCGAAGTAAGCCAAAGTACTATGAAAGCAACAAGACAAACACAACATTTACATTGTTAATTAGTAACAAAATATTTTTCAAGTGTCAGTCTCAGGATCAAAAAGGGACATTCCTATCAGACATGCACATCTTCCCCAAAATGTTTTACTTCTATCTTATTTGCATTCTCCACTTTGGCCATATATAGGGGATTATGAACTGGATCCCAAACAGCTACATCAATTTTTTCCACTAAATCTTGATTCACATCAAATCTTATTAGACCTCCAATGTGCATGCTTTGAACCACGTGCATTAAAGGACATGAAATGCCAATATTAGATTACAAAGCATAAATATATTATCTGACATAATAACATCAAAACATGAATAATTACTAGGAAAAAAATCTTATGTTTTCGTAACCATATTGGTATTGCTTCTATAAAGGTTTATCATGCAATTCACTATTTAACCTCTATGCTAGCTTACAATGTGTTGGGGGATTTTGGGTCCCGATGAACTAACTCAAAACTAGTCCTTAGAGTCTTGTTCCCAATCTGTGCTCTCTAAGAATGCTAGTTTGGATTCTCAATATATTGAATCAAGGTAAATTGCCTGTGTTCGAGGATCTGAACTGCTTTGTTCAACTGGTGGAACATGTTTTATATGATATGAACTACTTTTTTCAATTGGTAGAAAATGTGTTGCAATATATGAACAACTTTGTTCAATTGGTAGAACATGTATTTCAAGATCTTATTTTGAAGATGTCAAAATTTCAAAATAGTCTTTAGTTTTAAATTATTAGCTAAAATCAAGCTTGCATACCCTAGTAAGCATATTCTAATGATATCCTTAAAATTTTAACATCCATACCCGAACAATATCTTACTCAAAATTCAAATCACATGCCCCAATGTGTATCTTATTTTATAGAATCTACTGAGACTTACTTCATAAATTCCTTCGAAGTATCCTTCCTAAGGTTGGGATATTTACATGACATAATGAATCACTTTCGACTAAGAAAAGCCAGAAATTGAATGCTTTATGTTTGAATCATAGAACCACTTCTTTCTCATGCATCCCTGCATTTAATTTTCTTCTGCACCAGGTCTCCAAATCAAACCAAATGCTTATAAATGATATCCCCTTCCATTTCAACCTTCTCTACTCATAAATAACAAACCCCCGCTAGTGTATCAATAAGTGTAGTTCCTTAGCTTATGTTTTAGAAATTCACCGACTTTCGTCTCAAAGGGAATATGACATTGCTTGAAATTAAGTACGACATCTTTATCAAAATCCAAATCATTTCCTAGTAGTTTCAGGTATGGGTCCTTATCATCCAATATCTCAATAAGTTCAAAGTAAACATAGGTTTTGACCCAATCAAATTCCATTTTATCCAACCAACTAATAGGGAAGGTCCATGACTAATTGGCCAACCACAACTCTACTAGCGAGTAACGTGTAGATCAAGTAGCAATTGGGTAATGAAATCACCTTGCACATAAAATAATGGCCAAATAAACAAGATGGGTTGCAATTATTATTTGAAACACAACATAGTTCTCAAATCTCTACATACATAACTTTATGGGAGATTTAGCGAATTGACATGTTCAAAGTGTTGGTACTTCTTATAATGGATCCAAAATCAGTGTGTGTACTATATACATCTCTATAGCTCAATTGTAGAAGCCAAGTTACAGAGGTATGTTGCAATTTGGCAGCCTGAGCTTGAATGAAGCTCCCTCTAGCCCGAATCATGTCCCCTTTCTTTCAGAGGTTTGACACTGGCTTCCTTGAAAAAAGAAAAAAATATCTATTCTATAATTGAATATTTTCAACACAAGTAAGGCAAAAAATCTAGTAATTGTTTAAGTTGTATTGAAGCATCAACTGCTTCAAAGGCTTAGTGCACTCACATTTAAGCCTGCCTACCTTTGATCAATAATAATTTTTCAAAATAAAGTAAAATAGTAAAATGCTTATTCCCCGCCACATATTTTCCACTTAATCATTGTAAATAACATTAGAGAATGGGAAAACTTGTCAGGTTAAATGCATGTGCCAGGCTAAAACATGCATGTTTTCCACCTATCTAAATATGCACTAGTTTTTTAAAGATGACATTAAGCAAAATCTACTTCATTGAAGATGCCATTAAACAAACTCTAATCTGGTCTGGAGTTTTAGATAGAAACTTAAAAAACAAAACTAGAACTTGGGTTGTGCATGGTCGTTTACAGGAAGGAAATTTGTTGAATCTTTAATGGTGAACTGGAATCAAACCACGCAATCTATTGTTTGAAAAAAATCAGAAGACAAAGATTGTTTGCATAACCTCATACTGGTATAGTGGTTTCCCTAGGAACATGCATGGTGCAACATTTTTATTAACCCATGGTTAGCTCCTCATAATTGAACATTGTTTTAGCTGCATTAAATCAAATGGAAGGTGGAATAGTTCCATAATTACTATTAATTCATGGTTGTCGTCAGTGTTTGAATAGTAAGTGCAAGAATGGTAGAAACATGGTCTATAGTCGGTCTATTCTCATACAGTATACAAAACTGATTTTCTTATTTGCTTTCTCGATAACCTAGCCTAATAAAATGCCTTAAGGGAAAGCAACAAGTTGCAACAGACCCGACATTCATGACTTAGATGAAGAAGTAATGTGATGAAGAAAACTAGGATATCCCCCTTCTCTCTGCAAAAACAGAGCTAGATGACCCTGATCCTACTGCCTCTTCATAGTGGTGTGTCGGGTTCAGTCTTCCAGGTTCATTCAGTAAGGGACGAAAATTTAAGGTAAAATCGTAAATGCACAACTAGCTGGAGCTAGATTGCATCCTCAAAATGTGTGCCATGGTTAGAGACCAATTTCTTTAAGATAAACAGAGTAGATTTGCTTCGGCTATTACTAACTCTTGTGTTTGGCACAAATTCTCAACTCTCTATTAGATTGATATATTTGTTTGTCAGTTGATTTATTTTTAATGCTTTCTATGTAAATAACTAGTGCGTTCTTGTATAAAAATATTTATATAAATGTGCCCTTCCTCTTTTCCTCTCTGCATTTTGATTATTGTTAACCACTTTACTTTTGTTATCTTCCAAATCGAGTGCTAAATCCGGTAATGAAGGTGCTCATGTCCACCATCAAATGATAAACATTGATTTTTTAATTAAACTATGTTGACATCAATTGAAATTCTCTTTAATTAAATTTATTAGCGTTGATTATTTATTTAAACTACGTTGACAACAATTGAAATGCTCCAGCTTGACTTTGAAATAAATTATTATTGTTATTGTGACGAAGAAGAGAGAAGAATTCATTCATATTATTTCTTGTAATGATGGAAGAAGCTTCACAATTTCACAGGTATCCAGGTATCCAGAGGAAGGTACTTGACTCTTGTACGCAATTTCCACAAGCAATCTGTTTTTCATGTACTCAATTAGCAATACACTCTGCCTTCTTGAATTGATTTATTTTCATTTTGATTATTTAACAATACACTCTGCCTTCTTTCTTTCTGATTTTAGAATAGTAGGTTATGGTTTTTAGTAAGAACTTACTAAAAGACATGTAATGGAATACTTTGAAGATGGTGGTGATATGGTTGAATATATGGATTTGAATTTTCTTGATCATATTTTTTTGTTAATTGATCAAATTCAAATGCCAAAGAAATATTTGTTTTAACTGATCAAATTCAATGCCAAAGAAATGTTTGTTGCAGATTTATTTGTAAATTGAATTCTAAATATTCTTATTTGTATAAATTTTATTGTATTTTGTACAAAATGTAAAAAAAAATAAAAAATAGAATACCTCAGTGAAGATCCAAATGCAAGAAAGCATTGGAGAGCTATTGGATTAGCCTAATGCAAGAGAGCATTAGTGTGTTGCTGATGAGGCATGGCGCGTTGCTGATAGACTATAAGGATGATCTTGAAGGGACCAGGCTATGATAATGCGCCTTATGCGACCTGCTCCATGCGCCCATGAGGAACGATACCGCTCTAAGCCCGCGATCACACAATTTTCTCCCAATTGCAATGATCCATAGGTGCACATTCAATATAGACACTGGTTAAAAACCTATAAATATTCGATTTATTTGCCTAATCTTTCACCTACAAGTTCCCACTTATTTCAGATAATAGATATCATTCGATAGTGAGTCCACGGTGATATCAAATATCAATCTGTCAGTTTAGAGGTTTGGCTATAGCGAACAGAGCATCAGGCCTTTCTTGTTTCGATAATGGGTTGAGGGAATGAAAGAGATCTAATTCTTCGAGTCTAAGGAGTGGTTTTGATTCACTAAATTTCAGGAATCGATCCAGTGTGATTGTGATTGGTGTTGGAAAGGATGTTGTAAAGGGGCAGAGCGCGATACAACCTACCCGACGATAGGCCACACCCAACAATATGCAGCCTATTCAGATATACATCTGTGAAAGAATGAGAGAGATATATGAGCGCAATGGCCTATATGAGAAAATTTTCTACATGTATGGAATTCAGGCTCTATCAAGTGGCTAGGTCCGATGCTAGGTTGATTCTGTTGCAGACCGTTGTGTGTCGATTTTGTTGCAGACCGTTGTGTGTGAGGTTGAATTCACTATACATGGAAGGAAAATGAAAGTTTTTTTATGAGGCTGAAGGCATACACAGGTATTCCATTGAACACATATCCATACAACGACATCAGATAATCTAGACTATCACACGATGTATCAATAGTTTGGACAATCACCGGACATAAAGATAGTCTAGATGATCGATGGAAAGAGAGCACTGGTGTGGCATAGAGGTCATCATGTATTATTCCTAGACCTTAACACGTTGTACTATGCCTATATCCAAAGATGGGATTTGATGAATATCAATAAGAAAAAGCTAACATGCAAAGGGAACACATGGCAACACATACAAGAGGCATGCAAAAGTGTTTACACATGCCAGACATATGGTTTACAAGTGTTTACACATACTAGACATGTAGTTTACAAATGTTTACATATATGCCAGAAATGTGTTTACAAACAGTAGACATGTCCTTCAAAGTCGTAGTAGCCATGTAATGTTTTCCATTTTGTTAACATAAAATGTCTGAGAATTAATGATGCTGAGGAAGAGGTAGCATTAGTTAATTTGAAGGAAAAATTCTCTCAATTACTTATAGATATCCTAAGTTCTCCCTCATTAAGAGGCCAACAAGATGAAGATTTTGTTGGTTGGTCAAAATAAGAGGTCGATATATTTGATTGGTTAAAAAAAAGGTGGTAGGGATAAAATATCTAACAAAGCATAGGTTAAAAGTCTAAAAACACATCGATAGATGTGCAAGGTTTTAAAAATAGAGGCATTTCGATTACAATAGTCCCGATAGGGAATAATAACATGTGAATAATGGAAAATATTTTTATGTAATATTACCAATTAGCTGCTGCTAGTTGGAATATTATATGTTGCTCTATTTTACAGGTTAGAAGAATAAATGGGGTAGAGAGACCCTTAAATCTCTTTAGTAAAAATAAAACATTCCCTATGTGAAAATGGGTTTGTGTAAGAAGGCCAAATAAAGCCACCCTTGGTGTGAAAAGGGGGCAATGCATGAGGACTAGAACCTTGTTTACCAGGTCAACAGGGCTGCTAAAAGAGAAGGAAAACCAGTGGGAACGACGCAGTTTTGATGGAGGACTCTTTACAATGAAGTAACCTCATGAATGTGTGGGGCCCAGGGTAAGGAGGCTCACCAAGAATAAAAAGGAAGGGAGGGCAGCCATGAGAGGCATTCAGAATCTTGTCTATATTTGAGTCTTATGACTTATTGCATGCTTCAGTTGTTTAGTTGGGTTTGCTGCACTATTTAGTGCAAGGGATTCTCATGCGGAAGTTCCACTCCCTTTCTTGGTTCAGATTATTGAAGGGATCTAAGAGGAGAATTCTGAGCTACATTTCCACTATCTAACTTGGGTTCAAGTAGTCACCAACTCCTACATCGCAGTCTCTTGTAGAAACCGCATCATTTCTAAAGGTGATGTTGTGGTAGGGTTAAATCCCTTGGTTTTGTGCTAGTTTCTTGGTGCCCTCATGTATTATTCAGTCATATCATATACAGAGTTGCAGTCAACTGCGTGATTTTATGTAGAGATATCATTTTTGTACTTGTGCTCTTATGAAACCCTTGCTGGGTTGTCTCCATTTTGTGTAAAACAGGCTAAACCTCCATTTTTCTTGGCTCTTGATTAATGAAATCTCCATGATCTATTATATCTTATATTTTTCTGTAGAAACCCTCTTTGAATAATGTTGTTACATGCTTCAGAATTTCTGTTTGGTGAAATCATGGGGTTTGGGTGTTTTTGAGGTGTATTGGCATGAGGAGATCTTTTTACCATAGGTAGAGTGATTTGTTTCTGCTCCCATTCTGCATGTAAGGGTTGTAAATCATAATCTAAAGGATCCAAGTCATATATTTCAATTTTATAACGTAGTTTTCTGAAAACAACGTTTTTACTCTCCATAGTGCAGAAATTCCTAAGAAGGAATATTACAGTGGTATCAGATCTCTGCTCTTGGCTCAGCTTGTGGGGAGAATATATCTACAGCATGGAGGAGAAAGATATTTCAAAGCTCCTTCTTCAAATCATGCAGAACATTGCAAGATATCTCAAGGAGATGAGGCATAAAGAAGACCCTAGGGGGTTTTACCATGAAGCAAGCACTAGCACCTCACCTTGTGTGGAACAATTAGCCACACATCCTTCACTGCAACTCTCCACTATGCCCTCATTCCTATCTGAATACAGGGATGAAGAAACCCTTGGTGACTATTTTGTGGAGTATGAGTCCCAATCCCGAAGGTTCAAAGAACACTTGAGATTTCAGTAATTCTGTCGGATTAAGGAAGGGAGGAGAACTTGCTATAAGAAGGGAGGATTTATGCAGGGATCAGACCCACAGCACAGTATGGGGAGATTCTTCTTGCCTATATATGATGGATCACCTAAGTGCACAACCAAGGCTTGGGTGGAGAAGTTGTATACTTACTTTCAGCTCAATAGGCTTTCTGAAATAGAGGCTATCAAAATAGTTGCGCTACACTTAGAAGGGGAGGCTCGTGAATGGTGGTTCCATGGGCTAACTACACTTGGACATGCTCATATCACTTCATACTCAATATTCACCAAGAGACTAGTAGATAGATTTGATCCAAGGGATCCAGAGACCCACTTTGTTGAGCTAACCAAGCTCAAACAAAAGGGAGATCTAGAAGATTATATTACTGAATATTTGAAGCTTTCATTAATGGTGTCCTACCTCATTATGAGCATAAGGGTATGTATGTTTATTGATGGGATGGCTGAACCATTACATGGGTTGGTAAGATCCACTAAACCAACTACACTCCTAGTGGCTGTGGAGAAGGCTAGAGATTTACAACATGCTTTGCCCAAGGCAAGGGCATTACTACAACAGGAGAAATCCTCATGGCCAAAGAAGACACCTCTTGATCATAACCAAAGGAGATTAAAGAAGGAGAAACTATGCCTTACTTTTCAGAAGCCATGGGTGCCAAACCATGAATGTATTGTAGGGAGAGCTCATTATATTGAGATATTTTCTGATGAAGAAGAGAGTACCAGCGCTGTACCACCTACAGAAGATGCAATAAAAAAATTTTCTCCAAGGGGAGGAGCTCTTGCAGCATTAAGAGGAGTCCCTAAATATCTAACTTTAAGAGTTAGAGGTATTGTTATGGGGTAGAGAGTATCAGTGCTAGTAGATAGTGGAGCCGCTCATAACTTCATTGATTCACAACTAGTAAAGAAGAGGGGCATCCATATGGAAAAATTTGAAGGGTTTTCAGTCTTGGTTCTAGGAACCAGAACTTTGTAGTGTGTCAAGTATGTTCCGGAATTGTCTATCACTATGGGAGCCTACACTATTGATCAGGAGATCAAGTCTCTTGTAGAAAAATGCTCAAAAATGAAGTTGCTTAGAATTGGTCTGAATCAAAACGACAGGAAAGAGCTCGCCAAAATGATCCTGTAGCCGCGAACGACACTCAAATCCGTTGTCGTATGGAGGAGATATTGCATTTTGAAATCGCCCAATAACCTTCAATTTTGGAAAAGGAATTTTTTAATTTTATGTGTTGGGATAATTTTAATTTTATTAAGGTTTAATAAATTAATTAAATTATATAGTTTTAATATTTTATATGGTTTTTTATTAAATCATATATTATATTATTAATTATATATTTTAATTAACTATTAAAAAAAAATTTAATTAAACCTTATTAAAATTTAAAAATTAAACCACATATATGTTTAAAACCCAAATTCAAAATAAGTTATGGTAATGTGGCAACGTAAAGGTTTAAGCCATATATTATTATGTTTTAAATGCACGTGGCCTTGTAATGTGTGTAAAGCGTGGTAGTTTAAACCAAGGTTAGCCATTACCAAACCATGGTATGGAAATGTATGATGTGGGTTAAGGCACGTGTTGGTTGCATTGGAGCGGAGCGGAATTAAAACAAACGGTTATGTGTATATTAAATGCCACCGTTTGTTATGTGATCGTTCACATTATGCGGAACCGTTAACCTTTAATGCAACGGTTTTGTTGAACCGTCCACACCCCACATCTTATGCTAACATGTGGCCACGCACATTAATATTTAATGCTACCCCTCCAATTCGGCGGCAGTTTCGGCGGACCTCCAAATTTAGCGCCGACCTCCAGGTTTGTCGGAGTTATCTGGCAGTTAGCCAGACTTAGCTGGAGAGAATCTAGGCAAATTTCAGTTAGCCATAACTTTGGCTAGGGAAGTCCATTTGGGACGATTTTTTTTTTGATTCTGGGGTATTGGATCATGCTGGAGCTGTTGGGAGTGTTTGCAGAGCCATCCGGGTGCTCTATCATAGAATTTACCAGCGTTTTGGTTGTGGAGCCACCAGGGCCTAAGGAAAGAAGAGCTATTTTGGACTATCTTCATCCAATGGAGGTGTTTGTTTAGTCATTTTATACTGATTTGAGCCTTCTGAATCTTAATTTGCAGTGTATTTTTCCATTTGAGGCTTCTATATAGTTGTATTCACATTTTGAGCATTTAATCAAAGAGGAAAAAGCCTAATTAGAGGCTTTTGGACCCAGCGGAGGTAGCCCAAGAGAGGGGTGAATCGCTTAAACAATTATTTGCTATCATACTGTATAATTTTGCTACATATTTTCAGATTATTCTCTTTTAAACAGTAAATTTTTATAAGCAAACTTTTCCCAAGCAGGTTTAAACAGTGAACAAAACTTATTAGTTCATCTTCAAACCACTATACTTCATTTGCAGAATATGTATACTTGCCTATTCACACATTAAAGTTGGATCAATGAATACTTTGCACATAAAACAAATACTTTCATTGATCGGATCTCAGTGATTACATTTTATTTCTTTAGGCAGAGTCTGTAGAAGGGCCAGATAGCCTCCGGATTCATCCTTTATTTGAAAGGTGAAATACCCGGTAAATGCCCCTACAGTCAATCTCTGTATGAGAAATACTTTGTTCTCACAATTTCAGATTAGGTTGGTATCAGAGCTCAAGGTTTTGCTTAGGAGTTTGTGAAATTTGTGCAAGTAAATTGTATTATTCTACAAAATTTGATGCTTACTAGGCTGAAATTGCAAAGAGGGAAAGGTCAATTGGTTAGAGAACAAGTTAATCCTCAACCAAGGAGGGCTAGAGTGCCATTACATCCACCTTCCATTTCATCCTCATTAGCCTTAAAATCATCCACAAACATGTCTTCCAGAGAAGGAGAAGTACATGAGGAAATGAATCCCAAGGAAGAAGAAAGAGTCTTTAGAAAAGCTTTCTTGGACTTGACTGAGATGGTTAGGATCCTATACCAGGAGAGAAATGATAGGATTGCTGAAGAAGGGTCTAGAAACCAAAAATAAGAAGGAGATTCTTCAGGAGGAAAGAAAGGCAAAGATGAGTCTAAGAAAGGGAATGGAGGAAATGGTGATCCTTCATCTCCGTCGTCATCCTCTTCCTCCACATCATCCTCTTCAACTTCTGTTAATCAGTCACACAAAACAAAAACCTCTCTTAAAAATCCTTTGTTAAAGCTTGATGTGAAGTTTGAGTTGCCGATGTTTAATGGCGATGTGAATGCAGAAAAATTGGATAACTGGATTAGATAGCTGGAAGTCTATCTAAGAATTCAGAATTTGCATGATGATGACACAAAAATCCAATTAGCCTCTTTGAGAATGGATGGAGCAGCTTTGGTTTGGTGGGAAGCCAAGACCAAGGAGGAAATTAAAAAGCATGGTAAGATAACTCTAACTTGGATTGAGTTTATTACAGCTATTAAGAAACAGTTTTATCCTCTTGCTCATATTCAGAAAGCAATCATGAATTGGCAAAATTTAAGGGTCAAAATGTGCAATATTATACCCAAGAGTTTAGAAGGAGAGCACTTCTACTTGGAGTAGATTTACAAAGTCAAGACACCTTGTTGAAATACATAGGAGGTTTGCACAATTATCTGCAACATAATATTCTATTTTTCAATCCTACCAGCTTAGATGAAGTCTGTGTGCAGGCTACACATTTAGAAGCTAGAGGAAAGAATACTTTTGATGAGGATAGTAATTTCAAAAACAAAGGAAAGAAGAGAGTTGCAAATTCAAGAAAAGACAAAGGAAATTTCTTTTGCAAGAACTATTCGAAGACAAGTCATGATGAAGATCATTGTTGGAAGCTTCATCCTGAACTAAAACCAGAAAAATACAAGAACAAAAACAAGACCAAAGAAAAGGAGAAAACTGTAGCAACAGTTGAGAAAGACTTAGGGTCAGACTCAGGAGATGAGACAAAAAGCATAGCCATGGTTTTAAAGAACATTAAGGGGAAAGAAGTGGTGCAAGACACAATTCCCAGTTCTAGCTCTTTGAATTTTCACAAAGATGCTCATGATGAAAAGAGGAAGATAGAGCTTTTCCATGTGAGGGTAATTTCAAAACATACCAAAATTGACACACTATTTGACAGTGGATCACAAGCAAATCTCATATCTGAAGACTTGGTCAAGCAGCTTAAACTTGAGACCATTCCACATCTGAAGCCTTATCCACTTGGATGGATATGTAAGGATGCCAATTTGCAAGTCTCAAGAAAGTGCATATTGCACTCTGCAATAACTGCACACTTTATTGACACAGTTGAACTTGATGTGGTGCCGCTTGATATCTCAGGTATTGTTTTGGGAAGTCCTTATTTATTTGACAAGAAGGCCATCTTTCATCGCCATGAAAACAAGTATCACTTGTTTAAAGATGGTAAAGAGTACATTGTGAGAGCTCACAAGAAGAAGATGGAATCTTCTTTACTCCATGCAAGTCAATTGAAAAGACTGGTTAATGCAAGTCAAAGTCTAACTTTGTTGATGTTGAAACGACCAGATTTTGAGCATTCGCCTTTTTATGATGTTGCTAATAATATGTCTCAGTTTGATAACAGTTTGTCTTTGAAAGAAGATGATGTTGTGTTGCACAAATTACCTTTTGGGTCAGCCAATGCAAAAAATGAAGTGTCAAAGCAAAGTAGTGCAAGCAAGAAGGACACGCCATTCAGCATGGGAAAAAGTTGGTTTCAGTATGGTCGAATTCGCCATGGGAACAGTTTGCAAGGTGACAATTATTTTAAGTCTTCTGGGAAGTTTGATCAGTGTAGAAAAATTTTGTTTTCTGCAGATTACAATTTTTGTTCTGCAAATTTTAATCATTTGCATCATGACTCCGTCAATCTTAGCAATGGTAGATCAGTTGATTCTAGAGACAGATTATCATTTTCTCAAAAGCTCCATTTGATGAAATCGGGTAGATTTCAGTTATTCAAGGGTGGAAGAGTGGAGAATCAGTCTCCACATCATCAGTTTCAGTAATCAGAGAGCTTTTTGGGTCCAAAATCTTCCCATTTGGGAGGTGTGATCAGGAGATCAAGTCTCTTGTAGAAAAATGCTCAAAAATGAAGTTGCTCAGAATTGGTCCGAATCAAAACGACAGGAAAGAGCTCGCCAAAACGATCCTATAGCCGCGAACGGCACTCAAATCCGTTGCCGTATGGAGGAGATATTGCATTTTGAAATCACCCAATAACCTTCAATTTTAGAAAAGGAATTTTTTAATTTTATGTGTTGGGATAATTTTATTTTTATTAAGGTTTAATAAATTAATTAAATTATATAGTTTTAATATTTTATATGGTTTTTTATTAAATCATATATTATATTATTAATTATACATTTTAATTAACTATTAAAAAAAAATTAATTAAACCTTATTAAAATTTAAAAATTAAACCACATATATGTTTAAAACCCAAATTCAAAATAAGTTATGGTAATGTGGCAACGTAAAGGTTTAAGCCATATATTATTATGTTTTAAAGGCACGTGGCCTTGTAATGTGTGTAAAGCGTGGTAGTTTAAACCAAGGTTAGCCATTACCAAACCATGGTATGGCAACGTATGATGTGGGTTAAGGCACGTGTTGGTTGCATTGGAGCGGAGCGGAATTAAAACAAACGGTTATGTGTATATTAAATGCCACCGTTTGTTATGTGATCGTTCACATTATGCGGAACCGTTAACATTTAATGCAACGGTTTTGTTGAACCGTCCACACCCCACATCTTATGCTAACATGTGGCCACGCACATTAATATTTAATGCTACCCCTCCAATTTGGCGGCAGTTTCGGTGGACCTCCAAATTTAGCGCCGACCTCTAGGTTTGTCGAAGTTATATGGCAGTTAGCCAGACTTAGCTGGAGAGAATCTAGGCAAACTTCAGTTAACCATAGCTTTGGCTAGGGAAGTCCATTTGGGACGAAATTTTTTTTGATTCTGGGGTATTGGATCATTTTGGAGCTGTTGGGAGTGTTTTCAGAGCCATCAGGGCACTCTATCAGAGAATTTACCAGCGTTTTTGGTCGTGGAGCCACTAGGGCCTAAGGAAAGAAGAGTTGTTTTGGACTATCTTCATCCAATGGAGGTGTTTTTTTAGTCATTTTATACTGATTTGAGCCTTCTGAATCTTAATTTGCAGTGTATTTTTCCATTTGAGGCTTCTATACAGTTGTATTCACATTTTTAGCATTTAATCAAAGAGGAAAAAGCCTAATTAGAGGCTTTTGGACCCAGCGGAGGTAGCCCAAGAGAGGGGTGAACCGCTTAAACAATTATTTGCTGTCATACTATATAATTTTGCTGCATATTTTCAGATTCTGCTCCTTTAAACAGTAAATTTTTATAAGCAAACTTTTCCCAAGTAGGTTTAAACAGTGAACAGAACTTATTAGTTCATCTTCAAACCACTATACTTCATTTGCAGAATATGTATACTTGCCTATTCACACATTAAAGCTGGATCAATGAATACTTTGCACATAAAACAAATAATTTCATTGATTGGATCTCAGTGATTACATTTTATTTCTTTAGGCAGAGTCTGTAGAAGGGCCAGATAGCCTCCGGATTCATCCTTTCTTTGAAAGGTGAAATACTGGGTAAATGCCCCTACAGTCAATCTCTGTATGAGAAATACTTTGTTCTCACAATTTCAGATCAACTATGACAGGCCACTTCTTTGTGGTTGATATTCCTGACACCAATGTTATATTGTGTGTCCAATGGCTAATCACTCTTGAGAGAGTCACCACTGATTGGGAGACTCTAGAGATGGAATGGATAGGGAAGGAGGATGGTAAGCATCAAAAAATCAAAGGTATGCACACTTACCCCCCTCAAATTGTTTCAACTCACAAGATGGAGGTAGACTTATGCAGAGGAGACATAGAATGGGCAGTAGAACTGCGTTTATCTGAAGTTGTAGTCAAGGATTCACTAGTGCACCCTAATGTGCATGCTCACTTAGACCGGTATTCTGTAGTATCGGGGGATATTCCACCGAGGAGACCTCATGATAGTGGATTTGAGCACACTATTGAGTTGGAGCAAGGGATTCAAGCTGTGATTACCACCCCTTATAGTCATCCCAAATCTTATAGGGATGAAATTGAAAGGGCCATTCAAGAACTACTAGCCCTAGGTCATATCCGGCCTGGCACTAGCCCTTTTGCATCTTCAGTGGCTTGGTTAAGAAGAAGGATGGAACATTGAGGATGTGCATTGACTATAGAGCACTAAACAAAAATACCATGAAGAGTAGATACCCAATTCCTAGGATCGATGAGTTGATGGATGAGCTAAGAGGATCCAAGTATTTCTCCAAGATTGACTTGAGATCCAGATATCACCAAATCAGGGTGAGGGATCAAGACATTCCCAAAAAAACATTCAGGTATCACTATGGGAATTTTGAGTTCTTAGTAATTCTATTTGGTTTGACCAATGCCCCAGCAACATTCTAATCTTGCATGAACCACATCTTTCATGGCCATCTAAGAAATTTTGTATTGGTCTTCTTTGATGATATTCTTATTTACAGCCGCACATGGGAGGAACATTTGCAACATATTGAGACAGTGTTGCATATTCTCAAGGAGCAACAATTCTATGCTAAACTCTCGAAATGTGAGTTTGGCCTCATGGAGATGCTCTACTTAGGCCACATCATTGGAGTGGATAGAATAAGAGTGCATGAAGAAAAGATCCGGGAAATCAAGGATTGGCTTGAGCCAAGGAATGTTACAGAACTCCGAGGTTTTGTAAGCATATGCACATATTACCAGAAGTTTGTCAAAGGGTTCTATCAATTTGTAGCACCACTTACAGACTTGACCAAGAAGGGATCTTTCAGTTGGACACCTATAGTGCAGAGGGCTTTTGATAAGCTCAAAGAGGTAATGAGTAGTTGTCTAGTATTAGTTTTACCTAATTTCTCTCAACCTTTTGTGTTAGAATGTGATGCATCAGGTGAAGGGATTGGAACAGTCTTGATGCAAGGAGGGTATCCTATAGCTTTTGAGAGCAGGAAGCTGCTACCACATGAAAGGATATACCCCATCTATGATAAATAAATGTTGGCTATTATGCATGCCTTAGCCAAATTCCGGCAATACTTGGTGGGGAATAAATTCAGGGTGAAAACTGATCATAAAAGTCTCAGATTCTTTCTTGAACAAAATCAGCTCCAAGAAAGACAATAAAAATGGGTAAGAAAGATCCAAGCTTATGACTTTGACATAGAGTATGTCAAGGGGAAGAGCAATATAGTGGTTGATGCTCTATCCAGGAGACCAACATCATTATCCTTGAGGGGCATAGACGCGGATTGGAAGACTCAATTGTTGGTTGAGTACTCCAAGGATAACTTTGCATGTGAGATACTTGATGGGGTGATAGCTGATGAGAGGTATAGAGTAATGGATGAAATCATCTATTACCGGGACCGGGTCTTTTTGGCTAAGAATTCTAAGCTCAAAGAGAAGATCTTGAAAGCATCACATGATTCCCCACTTTCAGGGCATCAAGGATTCACAAAGACTTATCGGGCCATAAGGGAGAGATTATCATGGAAGGGTCTCAAAGAGGATGTGCTCCAACATATCAAGGAGTGCATAGTTTGTCAGAAAAATAAGGGAGAACACACTCATCCTACCAGATTATTGCAGCCACTACCCATTCCGAATGGAAAATGGGAAAGCATATCCATGGACTTCATCACTGGTCTACCTACTGTTCAAGGTAAGAATGGTATCTTTGTAGTTTTTGATAGAATAACAAAGTATTCACACTTATTTGCCATTTCTGCACATTATACTGCTTCACAGGTAGTTGAGCTCTTCTTTAGAGATGTGTTTAGACTCCATGGTCTCCCAAAGACCATAATGAGTGATCGAGACAACCGCTTCATGGGTGGCTTTTGGCAAGAAATATTTCGGTTAGTGGGGACTGAATTGACACCAAGTACCAGCTACCATCCACAAACTGATGGAGAGACAGAAATAGTGAACAAGTGGTTGGAAGTTTAGTTGAGAAACTATGTTGCAAGGTAGCAGAAGGCATGGCTGCGTTGGCTCCATTTGGGGGAGTATTGTTACAACACCACTTACCATATGTCCATTGGTATGACCCCATTTTGATCTCTCTATGGGTATGATGCACTCTCATTCGTTGATGTCATGTTTGGAGCAAGCAAGGCTCCCAGAGCAAAGGAATGGATTCAGGAGAGTCAAGACATACTTCGGGCCCTTAAAGACAACGTTTCTACTGCCCAAAATCAGCAATATATATATTCAGACCGTGGTCGAATAGAGAGACTGTTTGAGGTAGATGATCTAGTCTATCTTCACCTTCAGCCTTATAGAAAATCTACACTCAAGGAGAAAGGGGCTGAAAAGCTCAAACCATGTTTCTATGGGCCATATAAGGTGATCCGTCGTGTCGGGGAAGTTGCATATGAGTTGGAGCTTCCCAAGGGGTGCAAGATCCATAACATCTTTCATGTCTCATGCCTCAAGAAGGCCATTGGACAGAATGTGTTTGCCAACATGGGCCTCCCACCTATTGATGATGAGGGCCATCTAGTTTTGCAACATGAGGCAATTCTGGATACACGGGAGAGGCAACTAAGGAGCAGGGTAATCAAAGAATATCTGATTCGATGGAGAAATATTCCTGATGAGGATGCCACTTGGGAAGGAGAGAAGATCTTACAACATCCTTCTTTGTTGTTGCTTGAGGACAAGAAAATTTTGAGAGGGGAGGACTGTAATATTCCCAATTAGATGCTACTAGTTGGAATATTATATGTTGCTCTATTTTGTCGGTTAGAAGAATAAATGGGGTAGAGAGACCCTTAAATCTCTTTAGTAGAAATAAAACATTCCCTATGTGAAAAGGGGTTTGTGTAAGAAGGCCAAATAAAGCCACCCTTGGTGTGAAAAGGGGGCAATGCATGAGGACTAGAACCTTGTTGACCAGGTCAATAGTGCTGCTAAAAGAGGAGGAAAACCAATCGGAAAAGTGCAGTTTTGATGGAGGACTCTTTGCAATGAAGTAACCTCATTAATGTGTGGGGCCCATGTTAGAAAATTAAATATTACAGAGCAATGAAACACATAAAATATGTGGAAAACACAAGCACACAAAACACATAAAACCAGAGAGACACAGATATACGTGGTTCACCCAGTTTGGGCTACGTCCACCCCGAACAGTCAGTCCTTCCTTTCTATTATCCAGCAAAATGAAGAGACACAACCTACAACAGATCCATTGTAATATCCTCTGTTCTCTCTCACAGTCTCCCTACCTGTTTCTTGCTCTGAGAATACACATACCATACATAGCCGCAATACAATACCCTCATACAAGTGAGGGGTTGCCTTCTAGGGCAAAAAACCCTAAACTAAACATAACTTCTACCGTCAGATCATCCGCCTAATGAACGGTCCAGATTGACTAGAAATTACTATACTTTTACAAGGCAATTTTACATCTATTTTTAGCTTCGGGGGCACTACCCCCGAAACCCCCCGCCAGGGGGGGGGGGGGGGGGGAGCTCCATAAAGTCACAGCCACCCTCCCTGGACCCCCCAGGTAGCGTTTAATTATGGGCGGCGTTGCCACCCCCATTAAGGCACAGGGGTCCAACGTTGTGATACAAAATAAACAAGATAATCAGGCTCCACACCCCACAGCCCAGGGTAAGGAGGCTCACCAAGAATAAAAAGGAAGGGAGGGCAGCCATGAGAGGCATTCAGAATCTTGTCTATGTTTGATTCTTATGACTTCTTGCATGCTTCAGTTGTTTAGCTAGGTTTGCTGCACTGTTTAGTGCAAGGGATTCTCATGCGGGAGTTCCACTCTCTTTCTTGGTTCAACTTGTTGAAGGGATCTAAGAGGAGAATTTTGAGCTACATTTCCACTATCTGAATTGGGGTCAAGTAGTAACCAACTCCTACAACGTAGTCTCTTGCAGAAAATGCGTCATTTCTAAAGGTGATGCCATGGTATGGTTAAATCCCTTGGTTTTGTGCTAGTTTCCTGGAGGAGGAGGCTTTTTCTCTCCTGGAAGGCTAGTAGGGAGGATCTTCAGCCATTTTTATGTGCTCTCATGTATTATTCAGTCATATAATATACAGATTTGTATTAAACTACATGATTTTATGCAGAGATATCATTTTTGTACTTGTGCTCTTATGAAACCCTTACCGGGTTGTCTCCATTTTGTGTAAAAGAGGCTAAACCTCCGTTTTTCTTGGCTCTTGATTAATGAAATCTCCATGATCTATTATATGTCATATTTTTTTGTAGAAACCCTCTTTGAATAATGATTTTACATGCTTCAGAATTTCTATTTGGTGAAATCATGGGGTTTTGGTGTTTTTGAGGTGTATTGGCATGGGGAGATCTCTTTAACATAGCTAGAGTGATTTGTTTCTGCTCCCATTCTGCATGTAAGGGTTATAAAGCATAATATAAAAGAACCAAAACCTCACCTCACAAACAAGTTTTTTAGCATTCTGATTTGATGTATGGACACTCAATAATGTGTTTGAAATTCATTGCACTTGCTATGTCACTGCAGTGACATTTAGCATCCATGCCAAACCATTAGTCATTATCGTATAGTTAAATTAACAATTTTTTTAGATTTTTATAATGTGGACTTTAGGTTTTGGCTTTCCCAAAGCAATGATGTATGAATGTCATTGCGCCTAGGGCTCCATTGCCCAAGGTCTACGTCAATGAAACTTACTCACTAGGGCTCACGTCCTTTTCATGTCTTCTTTTATAATTGAATAAGACTTCAATTTTTTAGTGACCCATTTTGATTGCTTAATTTGAGCTCATGTTGTTTTTACGTACAATACTATAATTATTATGTATATATTATTATTTTTGTATGGTGAATTGGATTATTAATGAGTGAAGTTATGTCATAATTTGTTAAGCCAAGTAGGTCACAATCACTATCAACCAAATGTCCAAAATAATGCTTATTTTCTTGGGCATTTATTAAAATGATTTGGTTTTTGGACATGGAAGCATTATAACTCCATGTTGAGGTTGTCCACCATAAAACATTATACTATCTACTCAATTTTAAAAATTATGCCACTCAATCTTGTCTATTATAAGTGTGGTAATGAAAATCTATGTATATGGTTACATAGAATAGGTGATGTTGTGTGTTGAATTCGAAAATATCCAATTAATCTAGTAATTTGAGACATCAAAGAGCGATTAAATGTGTTTTATATACAAGTGACAATGTTTTGTGTAAAGTGGAGAGATGCAACCTTTATATTTATAATTTAAATATTAATTAAAAAATCACAGTTTATATGGTTAATATAATAATAATTTAATGCTTCGTTTAATATGATAATCTAATATAAATTTGGAGTAATAAAAATATTATGGAATAGATACCAAATTGTGTGGCCTCCAAATATCAGCTTAGTTTTTTATTTCACAAGAATGTGCTCTATTATAATCTCCTTCTCTAAAATTTGTTACGTTGCGTGACCTATCAGCCCTAGCCGCATCGCGATATTGGAGAAGGGCCTCCACCCTCATGGCCTCCCTGAAGCTAGATCAGGGACCGCCTTCCCCCAACGCAGGCGCCTCACCATCAAATAATGCACAGCCTGATGCAACAGTAGTTGTTTTTGCATCTCTAATTGACTCTTTGGGTCCTCAATGGGCTAGACCAGAGATTCCTAAGTTTGTAAAAAAAATGGACTCAATCCCTGAGATCTCCTTACCGCCTACTCTACCCAGGAAAGTTGTGATCTCTCTTACCGAGAAAGGTTTGGTTGGCCAGTTCACAGGCTTGTGGCCTTCCCCAAAAACTGTTCAAAAATGGGTTGAAAGAAAATGGGCTCAGTTCACCCAAGGGAAAATCTCCATCCGCTTCTGTGGCAGAGGCTATTATACCTTTCACTTTGAATCGAAGAGCGATCAAGATCTTATTTTTCGCAGTGGATCATACTTCATGGACACCATAGGACTCTATTTAAACCGATGGACTCCCGACTTTGATCTGGAATTAGACGTCCAAAACACTGTTCCAGTTTGGGTCAGATTGCCACACCTCCCTCTGCACTGTTGGGGAGATGAATCAGTGTGAGCAATAGGAAACGCGGTTGGAAAATATATAGACATAAGTGAACCAAAAGATAACATGCAGGCTTGTGCAAGGATCTGCGTCGAGGTGGATCTTGGGGCCTCCCGGAAGCCATCAATCTCAATGTCAACAACTAGACACACAAACAACAGCTGGATTATGAGCAAATTCCCTTCAAATGCAAGGTATGTCGCGAGTACGACCATTTTGCAAATAGATGTAGTAAGAAAGAAGAAATCAAAAAATATGTAGATGAAAACCTGGATCCGAAATGGAAACAAGTCAAAAAGAAAAAAGATGGCCTCAAAATCTCAACCTATCCCCCCACCTCCACCCCCGCCTAGTCCCCCCTCCCCAACCTCAAAACCCTCTTCTCAAACCTCCTCCTCAATCCCAGAATCCTTCTTGGGAACCAATGCTTTTGATATCCTACCCAATTCTCTCATCCCTACTGAGCCTCCTATTTCCACTATCTCCCCTAACCCCATCCCTCTGACCTCTCACTTCCCCCCCCACAAGGTTTCTTCTCCCAACAGGAGGATCCTCTCTCCCTCTCCAATACCCTCCCTCACATCTTGGATCAAGTTCTCACTCAGAACCAATCAAAATAAACTCTAATTATTAATGAAAACATAAAGAAAGTTGGAAGGAAATCAAATCGGGAAATAAGGGATGAAGCAGCAGTTAAAGATTTATCCTTGGGAACGCAACAAGGTCTAGAAAGCTTCTTGGAAAAAGGCACAAAGAATAAAGAGAAAGTATAACAGGCTCACAAAGGGAAGGGTCCCTCAGCCACCACCAACAGTAAATAATGATAGTTGTCTCTTGGAATTGTAGAGGGCTGGGTCATCCCTCCAAAGTAAACTTCCTAATAGACCTCATAAAAACTGAAAAACCAGATATCCCTTAATCCAAGAGACAAAAATCAGTAGTCAAGAAGTGGACACCATAATAGCAAAATAAAAAAACTATGAAGGGCAAACAATTTCAACAAATGGAGCCTCAGGAGGAATTTATACTATATGGAAAAAAGGAAAATGGCACATGCAGCATACTACAAAAAAGAGTATTGGATAAACAAAATTTTGGAAAATGTAGAAAATGGCAAGAAAAACAACATTTACAACATGTATTCTCCTAATCATTACAGGGACAAAGAGATATGCTGGCAGACCCTAAGAGAAAACACAATGGAGGATTTCAAAGAAAAACTCATTGTAGGAGGAGATCTCAACCTTATTCTCAAGGCGGAGGAAAAGGGAGGGGGCACCTTCTACCCGACCCAAACAGAGAAACTTTAGAAGAAATTATGGAAAAATGCAACCTTCTGGATATCCCTCCAAAAAATGGAAAATACACATGGGACAACAAAAGAATAGGGAAGGTAAACATCAAAGAAAGGTTGGACAGGATTCTCATCCGGGACAGAATGGTGGCCAGCTACGGTAGATTATCTTCAAGAATCATTCCTTCGGTAGCTTCAGACCATTAACCTATTCTAATTGAACTTGGAATGGCTGAAAATTATGGTCCCCTCCCTTTCAGATATAACCAGCTTTGGGGCAGCCATGAAGAAGCCAAGCAAGAGGTGGAATGAGTTTGGGGAAAAATATCAGCGGTTCACCAACATACATATGGGAATCAAAGCTAAAAGCCACCAAAGCCAAATTGAAATATTGGGCTAAGACCAACTACAAGGATCCACACAGAGAGAAAGAGACCTTAAAGAAAGAACTAACAAAAATCCAAGAGGAATTGGAAAAGACTGATAGCACAGTTGAGAAGAATGCAAAGGAAAAAGAAATTCAATGGAAAATCTACGGGAACAACAGACAGGAAGAAGAAACATAGAGACTAAAATTCAGGCAAATTTGGATACAAGCTGGAGATAATAACACTACCTTTTTCCATAACTCAACTAAAACAAGAAGGATAAAGAACAACATAGAAAAAATAGTTGGAGAAGGAGGACAAGAAATAAAGGGTCAAGAAGAAATAAAAAATGAGGTCTTTAGGCACTTCAAATCCCTCTTGACAGCAGTGGATAGCTAGGAAAACTTAGAGGAATTTTTAAAGCATATTCCAAAGGTAATTGATGTGGAAACAAACAACTCCCTCTCTAAAGAAGTCACAGAAGAAGAAGTCAAGGCAGTTGTTTGGGATTTGTAGCCGGACAAGGCATCGGGTCCAGATGGCTTTCCCATTGCTTTCTATCGCACCTTCTGGCATCTCATCAAAAAGGATTTAATAAATATGATAAGATATGTTAGCAGGAAGAAAAATATTGGGGGATTCACCAACTCCACATTTCTAGCCCTCATCCCAAAAGATCCCTGCCCCTCCACCCTTAACTGATTTCGTCCAATTTCCCTCTACAATGCCTCTTATAAGATAATCTCAAAAATTCTTGCTAGTAGGCTCAAACCCCTTCTTCACTCCCTTATCTCAGAAAACCAAGGCGGTTTTGTCCCCAACTGGTAGATAGTGGAAAAGATTATCCTGGTGCAAGAAGCTATCCACACAAGCCTCTCAATAAATGAAAAAAGGGTTCATCCTCAAAATGGATATGGTTAATGCTTTTGACAAATTAAACCTCACTTTCCTTGCAGATGTTTTAAATATATATGATTTTTCTGATGATTTCGTCAATTTAATCAAGGCCTGCACAACATGCCCTTGGATAGCCCCCCTTGTTAATGGCAGACCCTGTGAATTTTTTCAAATCTCAAGGGGTCTTAGGTTAGGGCTATCCTTTGTCCCTTTTTTTTACATCCTTATGGATGACTCCCTCAGCAGAAAACTGGATAACAGCAGAATAAATGCCACCTTAACAAGCCTCTCTATCAACAGTGGAACCAAAAGAATAAATCACTCCTTGTTTGCTGATGACACTCTCCTTTTGGGTGGAGCATCCTGCATAGTTGCTAGAAGATTCAAAACCATCCTTGATAACTTCATGGATGTCTCTGATGGTCTGGTTAATAATAGAAAAGGCTGCATTTATAGCTGGAATACTCTCATTATAATTATTCAGCGGATGCCCCAAATTCTGGAAATTCCTTATTAGAACAAGAAAAACATGAAGACTGACATCTGGAGTAAATGTGTTGAGAAGATGAAAACAAAAATTCAAACATGGGGTATTCTCTGGCTAAACCAAGCAGGGAAAATCATCCTCATCAAATCCATTCTAGCAGCCTTGCCTTTATACCAGTTTTCTCTCATCGCAGCTCTTGCAAGCGTCCACAAGAAAATGGAAATTATAATCAGGAGCTTCTTATGGCAAAGCAGGAAAAGAGGGAAAAAAAATCAGCCTAGTAAACTGGAAACAAGTCATAGCTCCTTACAAAAATGGAGGAATCTCCATAAAAGCCCCTGAAATAATGAATCTAGCCTTGGGAAATAAGATTGCATGGAGGTTCTTAACATGAGAAAAAATTTGGTGGAAAGCAGCATTAGAGGCAAAATATCTTAATGCATTAAGAATCTCTATTCTGGAAAAAAGTCCTCCAGCAAGACCCTGCACTCAAATATGGAAAGTAATTTCAGGAGCAATTCATTTAATTAAGGACCACATCTCAATGAGACCAGGAAATGGGGAACAGATAAATTTATGGAAGGACAACATAATGGGACATCCTCCCTTAGATATTAACCCGGACATCAAGGATACAAAGAGATGGATGATAAGGGAGGGATGTGAAAAATTGGAAGATATTTCCAATTGGGAGTTAGATGGTGTATGGGAACAATGGGCCAAACCCAATTTTCCCAATGAACTAACAAATCAATGGAATCTCGTGACTTCCCTTCTCGTTGGCGCAGCACCAATCAAAAAAATGATCAAATATGCCTACTATTGGAAACCAATAGGAGGAGAGTATTCAGCCAAGACTAGATATAAAAAAATCCAAGAGCATCAAAGGCAGCAAGAATGGCAATATTGGAGGCAGGCCTAGAAGGTGGAAACCCTCCCTAAGATAAAAATATTTTTATGAACACTGCTACACAGCAAATCACTAACAACAGAAAACTTAAATAAGAGAGGAATATGTGGACCATCGCAATGCCTTTCTGTATGAAGGCAAAGGAAACAATCCAACACATTTTCCTAGAGTTTCCCTCATCTATAAATTGTTGGGAGGCGATGGTGGAACCTATTGAAGAAAATATGAACTACAAACTTCCTCTAAGTCAGTTCATTAGCAAATGGAAAGGCAATTTTCCACACTCATTCAAAAATAAATCAACAATTCAGAGATTCTGGAGCAGCCTCCCATCCTTTCTATGTTGGCAAATATGGTTAGCGAGAAATGGAAAAAATTTCAAAAATAAAATACCCACTGTAAACATAATAACTTCAAAAACCTGCGATTGATGATTGAATTTCTCTCAGCCAAAGGGCTCTATGGAATAGACATGGCTTAACTTCAGAATGACGAAAGAAGTTGTATCGGTTCTGCTTTCAATAAGATCAGCTTCAATGTTCACCAAAATAATACAAGGGTTCAACAAATCTAGAAAATTAGAAAGACAAAGACGGAGTTTCAGAGTTGGCTTCACTCTCTCAATAAAGCCTGCCTTTTCTTTGACGGAGCATCAAAGAAAAATCTAGGCAAAGCAGTATCTCGGAGGCCTCATCATCCTTCAAGAAAAAACAAAACAGATATCTTACAACTAGGGATTAGGACAAATGTCAAACAATAAAGCAAAGGCTTATGGTTTACTTTTAGGCCTCAAATCTATAAATTTTATAGATGATCATAGATCATGATCTATGATCATATATAAAGTTTATATATAATAATATAAAATTTTATATTATCATATATAAACCAAGCAATTTCTTTCACTTTCTTTATGGGAAGGAATCTGTGCCAACTCGATAAAAGGAACTGGCACATTTCACTTGGATATGACATTGGTCAAATAAATACTCAAATCACAACTTGTACTCATCCCTGGATGGCGTCTAACCAGGAATCACCATGCCAAGCCTCAGAGTTTGACTCCATTCAGAGCTGACATCAGGTATGGACCCATAAAACATGTTCATCCATTTCTAGAACCCACCTTGATTGCTTCCATCAGCTAAAGGGGGTACTTTTGGGAGGTGTACTTTCCTAAGGGACAGGAAAATCAATAATGCAATTATTTTTGGAGATTCTTCACTCATCATTCAAGCAATGGTGAGCAAGACCCCTCCAGAAAATGCAGCCCTCAATCAAATTCTGCATAGAGCCAAAAATTCATCATAACATATAGGAAAGGTTGATTATTATCACAAACTTAGAGCAAACAACAAGCAAGCATACCTTCAAGCTAACGACGGAGTACAGAGAAATATTGGACAAGTCACAATTGATGCTATCACATCTTATATCCCTATCCCATGATGTTTTCTCCTACTTCATTGACTTTAAAGCACCTCCATTCTTTCACAGATGAGAAGAACAATAGACATATCATGATTATATTCTCTGAAATATCTCAGCTTAATCCTAAAAAATCTACCAAGCCCGAATTCCTAAAGATTTATCATATCTCTGCAATCTTTACTCTCATATTACTCCCCATGCTAACTCTCGTGACTCCCCTATGCAGAGATACCTCTTTGTCGAGCTATAAAATACGTGCCTCTGTTTGGTCTATCACAACGTCCAATTTCGCGGCGCCCTCATTCCTGATTTCGTAGTGTCCTCTCCTCTCCCTTCCCAATCTCATTACACCCCTTCCTCCCTCCCTGCACCTCCTCCCAATCGTGTGGAGCATTGGACATCTCTACGCACCCACAGCGCCTCCTATTCCCACCCCTCCCCCCACATCATCCTCTTCATCCTCACTCACTCCCATCATCCGGAGCCCCTCATACCCCTTCATTCAGCCTTTGATTTTACGCTCTTTCCATATTGCAATATCCAGGCTTTTCTCAACGAATAAGGCAGAAGAGCATCATCGAAAAAACAGAGGAGCATCTACTCAGAAGCTGAAAAAGTGTGCAACAGCAGCAAAAGCAACAGAAACAGGAAACAAAGAAGATTTCAACGAAATTGTATACGCTCTCCTTCAGCAAATGGATCCATTAGAAGACAGGAAGCATCCTTGTGCATTCTGTAAATCCCACAGAGTGGTTATAGAAAGCTTGAGAAGCCAAATTCAGCAAGACAAGGCCTGAACAAAAGCAGAGATGGCCATCCTTCGCTCTCAATGGGATACCTACACTAAAGATGTAATTACAGTCAATAACGGATGCAATCATCTGGAAGATTCTCTCAAATTCATAAGGAAGTTCTTAACAAAAAATCAGAACAAGGTTCCACCTCACAGGACCAAGGGAGCAGATACAGAGGCAGTGAGAAGACTGTGAACAAATGATCCTACACAACATCCAATTTTTTATGCTTCTGTCTAGAATTATAGCAGTAAATCTAGTTTAAAAATGAAATTTAAATGTATTTTTCTTTTAGAACAATTTTTCCGGAAATATAGCACAAATGTAATAGCCTCTACTTCGAAAAGGAGGGGAAAAAATAGTAGTTCTAGCAGCACTCATGAAGTAGTTCTTCCCCAGCAGACAAAATCACTTTGTATCAAGATCGGGGAAGTTTTATAATGAGGAATTTCTTCTCCTCCTTTTCAGATAATACAATACAACCAAATTTGTGCGAAAAACAAAATATATATATATATATATATATATATATATATATATATATATATATATATATATATATATATATATATATATATATATATATATATATATATATATATATATATATTATGGAATCATTTATTAGTATGATCTTATTGAATTTTTGTTCACACTAGAATGACACTTGCTAGGCATTGCTATCATATGTAAAGGAGTATCGTAGAGTCTTCTCAATTGTCGGAGAGAGAAAATTAATGGAGGGAAAACCGAAATGAATTTCCAATGCATAAATAGAAACTCCTTTTATTAGCGATCAACATACTATAATTATCATGTGTTAAGATCTCACGACATGCCGAGGGGCAACACTTTTGGATTTTAACAAAGAGAAAAGGTCCTGCATTAAATTGTTTGGTAAACACCACTAGTACACCAGATCAACGATGGAGTTAAAAGTGCGACCTCCTCAATTTTGAAAACCACTTCAGAGGTCCCATGGAGTTGTTTATGGTTTTTTCAAAACCACTTCCAGTTTGTTGGGCCCGAATAAATCTCCCTTATATATATATATATATATATATATATATATATATATATATATATATATATATATATATATATTTATGGTTTAGTCGTGGTTTTTTTGGGAAATGAATTACCATATATCAGTGTAATTCATCAAGCTATGAATCCTCCTTGTCCTCTATGTCGGGCCTTTGAATCTCTTCAACTGCAACACATGATCTCTTCCTCTGTGTCTCCATATTTTCCCATTGCTCTCAACGGCGGCGGTGACGGAAGTGGCCACAGGGCCATGAATTCTCATATGAACACAAAAAACCTGGCCTAAGATGAACTTCTTCTTGCAAATATTTCAAATCTTGCACATATGAGTGTAATAACACTCGTCAAAATCATCCCATGCTCTAGTCTTCTTCTTCCTCTGCGCCCTGCGCACACCCTCCATGAAACAACTCTCCCTCTCCATAGTAGCTTCAAAACTCATCATCAATCTATGAAAATCCTATGCAACCACTTTGAATCAAATAACTAAATATTGGAAAATAAATGTTGCCTTCTCCTTGTCCTAGACGTCAAACCTTCGAATCTCTTCAAGCGCAGCACGGGATCTCTTGCTCTGTGGGTCTAGATTTTTCCCATTGCTCTCAGCTCCCTCTGGATAGAGTTTGCAATCATTTTAGCTATCAGGTAGAAGCCTCTGTGGATCCTCAACTATATCCTTTACACGTCCAAGGAAGTAAACAACCTCTCTTCCATCAATGATTCAATGATCATAAGTAAGAACAATGTAAAACATAGGTCTTGCAACAATATTTCCACCAAGAACCATGGGGCGATTTTGGATGGAATGCATTCCCAAAATGGCAGACTGTGGAGGGTTGATGATGGCGGTGCTTAAGATATTGCCATACACGCCACCACCATTTGATATGGTGAAAGTGGCTCCAACCATTTCATCAATAGATATGGTGTCGTTATTTTCTTTCATTTTGAGCACACTCATTGTTTTCTCTATTTCTGCAAAGTTCAAACAATCTGCATTACAGATCACTGACATAACAAGCCCCTTTGTTATATCAACAACAATACTAAAGTTAATATAATCTATGTATATAATATCATCACAATCGATGTCAACATTCACTATAGGTTAATTCTGACGTGCACTCACTGCACCCTTTTCCAAATTCTGACATAAAACCTAGCTTGACACCATGCTTTTCAAGGAAGGAATATTTATACTCAGAACAAAGTTGCATCAAATTTTCCATGTCAAATTCATTAAAAGTAATTAGAAAATAAAATGTGTTTTGTGAGTCTTTCATAGTCTTGTCATGGGAACCCTTCTTTCCCTTTCCTTCGGAGGGAGCTGAGGTTCAAAGGGAGAAGGAGAAGCTTTAGGAGACATGGATGTGGAAGGAGTGGCCACTTTGTCTTTCACAACTGCCTCTGCAGGCTCTGTAGATGATAATGTCTTAGATTTTTCACGTCCTTATTATCTGCAGTAGCTGTTGGTTGAGAAGGTTGTGGTGCTCACTTTTGTTTCTCTACAACATCAAGTTTTTCTCCATCCGTGGACGTTGAAATAATAACTATTTTTGTTCTAGGTACAACAATATCTCCTTCCTTAGCTACAAAATTTTCAATGAAACTAATTTCAGGGCTATTAACATATAATGAAGCTTTTATTTGTTTCTCTCTCTTTCATTCTTGGGACATACTTTGTTTCAGGAGGTATGAAACTACGTCTTCTTCCAATAACTACTATGTTATATGTTACCTCTCTTCTCTGGCTTCCAACTTTGCAGCTTGCAGCCTAAAGTAATATCTCACTATCATTTGACACCATTTAATTTCTCCCTTTGGTTGGGACCATTTATTTCACGGGATGATATCCTCTTCCAAGAACTCATTCTATTTCCATTCTTTGGTTGGTCACAATCTCTATATGGCTTCCAACACAATAACTATCACGAGGTTCGGTTAAAATATTATAATCCTGATAGTGGCACGAGGTTTGGTTCATGGTTGGATTATAAGTCCAACCTAGCAAGGATCCAACCAAGCAATAAGCATAGAGAGACAGGTGTGGATTATATTTCCTATTTCTACTTGATGTTTCAATTCCTACTCCGATGTTCCTATGACCACATGATGGACATGGTGTTTATTTTGTGACCGCAGGAGGGTTTTTTCGATGATCGCTCGTTGAATGTCCTTTCCCTTTGGTAAAGTAGCATAGATAACAGATGATCCACCAACAACATAAGTAGAAGGAGGGGTATAGGTCATTTATTTTCATGTCCCATTGATTATTATAGTGAGCACATTCCTTGCCCTGGTGGGAAAGACCTCCAGACCTTTATTTGTCTCGTAAATATCAAGTCATATCCTTTCGTTGGCTAGGTATCAGTGAACTTGTACTAGGGCCCTTGCCCCATTTAAGACACTCAATTGAAATTCTCTCTAATATAAATGTATCCTACTAGAGCCACCATCCTATTGAAGATGTGGTTATACCCCTCATTTTATGTCACTAGGGCATATGAGTTTACTTCATTACGCGAGATTAAGCCTCGTACCTAATTTCTCTACCCCAAATATAGGTGTGTTCCTTATGTTGTGTGGATCCTAATGTTGTATCCTAGTTGCTTTCTTGCTTGGCTATGCCTGATGGAAGATTGGATTGGTCTTATTACAATGAATGAATACTAATAAGGCGTAAATCAGATGTGTCTCTCAAGGATTAGTGAATCAATCCCAATGCAATAGGGACATAGCATGGATATATGTCTTTTGATTCATCTTAATCAATACAAATCATAACAAGTGGAATAGTGTAATTTAGTGGATGCTTGCAAAGAATAGTATATGGACACAGTTGCCTTGTCCATCTCAACTTTAGCTATGGCCTCATCACCTCAACTCTATCTCCTGGTTTCTTGAGAAAAGTTGAAAGAGTCCTATCAGAAATTGATTCACCCATGAATGGCACCACAACCTAGTCCATGCTTGATAGGGAGACTCTTTGTAAAGGCAAATATATGGCACCATGAGATCTTTTTCTACCAGCTGGAGTATCCAGTGCTACATGAGAAGAAAGATTTTGAACATGCTCATGTCCTCCAACTATGAGTGCTGACAATACATTTGATCAAGAAAGATGGGCCAAGAGGGGTTTCTTCAACTTGGTGGTCCTGCCAAGCCTGGTTACTTCTAACAACTAGCCATGGTCACCCACATAACAAAACGTCACCCCTTATGACAATCATGGGATCTGAATTTATATCACACGTGGATTCCGTTAGCGTCTTGGGATCTTCCTGGTATGTTTTGGGTTTCTGGGAGTTGATGTTTCTTTGCTATGTAACTCTCTTAGTGAATGTTTACACTTTGATTTGAGTGAAATTATATTTTTTTACATTGCATCCATCAATACTACTATTCATTACAGCTAATGATTTTTTTTTGTGAAATTATATTGCTTTACATTGCATCCATCAATAATACAATAATACTATTCATTATAGTTAATGAAAATTGTGTCCATCCAGAGAGTCCTTAGGCCATTAGAAGGCTATGATAAGAAATCCTAAGAAAAATTTCTTAGGTGTTATTTATTTTTGGTTTCTAAGTTTATTTTATTTACGTTGACAGTTATATATTTTTCGAAAGGTAAAAAACCCCAAAAATTCTTTCGGCGTGCTATTTGCACCTCTTGGTGAAAATTATAGTATTTATATAATTTATATTTTAAAGTTTATATAAAGTGATAACACTTTATATTGACAATGTAAATCTTTTACTAGCAAAATCTTTTGCAGTGGCATAAAAAAAATAAAAAATAAAAGACGAAACATTATATTATTATTAAAATAAAAATGTTTAAAAAAAAAAAGCTACAAAATGACCAAATATCATATTTCATGTCTATTATTATCTGCATGAAATGATACTTCCATAACACTCGTCAATTTTTTTATGAAACCAACTCACTTATAAATCAGCCTCTTCGAGGGGGAAACATCCTTTACATTACATAAATGAACAATTCTTGGATGATACAAATGAAAAAAACCTCCTTTCTATATATAGGGGTCCAAGGGGTCACAATATAATCCTAGCCGACATAACAATAACAATGTAAGGGCACAACAATAACAATAGTGGGATTCTATTGGGAAGAATAATAATAATAAGGGGACTACATGGACACAAAAATAACAATAAGGGGCTTACACTAATAGTAACAATAAGGGGATACACTAGTATTATAGAGACCTAGCATGCCCCTCTCCTTCAAAAAAGTGTTGTCCTCAATTCTTGAGTAGTTCTAGATGCTTCTGTATAGAATTATCATCCTCGCATGTCGAATCTTCAACCAGTAAATTCTTCCACTTGATGAGATACTCTGAAATTGATCGATTCCGTAGCTGTCGAGTTCTTGTTTCCGAGAATGGTTCAGGTTCCAATATTATTTTTCCTTCCTCGTAAGTTCTGGCAATATTGTTTTAAGTGGGAGCTTGTCACCTATAACCTTCTTTTTGCATGGAACATGGAAGATTGGGTGCACCCAGAAAGATGCAGGAAGATTAAATTTGTATGCCATAGTACCAATATTTTGCAACACCTTATAAGGACCATAATACTTTGGTGATAATTTATTATCTTTCTTAGCTTGCTTGAGGGACATTTGTTTGTATGGTTGTAGCCATAAAAATACCTAGTTGCCTACATTAAAATTTCTTTCACTACGATTTTGATTTGATGCACCAAGGTGAGGTTATCCTTTAAGAGTTTGAGAAATTGTTGTTGATGCTCGATGTGATATTCCACTCCTTGAACCTTAGAATTTTCTCTTAAACATAATGTGATGGAGGGTGGATGATATCCATAAAGTGCCATAAATGGGGTCATTTTTGTTGCAGTATGGAAGGAAGTGTTATACCACCATTAAGCCAGAGGCAACCACTTGACCCATTGTGTCTTTTTATCAGATACAAAGCAACGAATATATCCTTCCAAACATTTGTTCACTATCTCAGTTTTCCCATCAAATTGAGGATGATATGATGAGCTATGAGCTAGTTGAGTACCCAAACAATAAAATATTTCCGCCCAAAAAAATTCCTATAAAAATGGGATCTTTGTCGCATACAATAATCTTTGGGCTTCCATGTAGCTTTTGAATTGTTTCCATAAATTCATTAGCAATTGTACTGCCTTTAAATGGATCAAATAATGCACAAAAGTGGGAATACTTGGTAAGTCTATCAACGACCACCATGATGACAGTATTTCCTTCAGACTTGGGTAAAATTGTGATAAAATCCATTGAAACCTCCTCCCAACATTGACTTGGAATGGATTAAGGTTGTAACAGACCTGGGGTCTTAACTGTCTCAACTTTGTTTTGTTGGCAAACCAAACATTCAACCACAAAATTTTGAATATCAGTTTTAAGGCCATCCCCAAAAAATTCCTTCTTGACCCTGTGGTAATTTTTTAAAACTCCTGAGTGCCCTCCTAATGGAGAGGTGTGCAATTCCAAAAGAATATTTTGTTTGAGTTGGGAATTCTTACAAATATATAAGTGATTTTTGTACCATAATGAATCATTTTCTAGCTAGATGTTTCAGATGTACTAGTATCTTGCTGCAACTTTTGAATCAGTGTGCACACCTCTTCATCATGCTTTCAATCATCCCTTTCTTTAGTTATCCACTCAGGTTGGATAATATAAATGGCGCAAAGCAATGCTTCCACATCCTCATCCTTTCTTAAGAGTGCATCTACAAAAACATTTTGCTTCCCTTTTTTGTAGATGATTTCAAAGTCATAACCCAACATCTTTGTGAACCATTTTTTCTGATATTTGAAAGATAATATTTTTTCCAAAAAGTATTTAAGACTATCATGATCTGCTTTTACCTTAAAGTGTCTTCCCATTAGGTAAGGTCGCCATTTCTTTAGTGCATGTAGTATTGCCAACATTTCCTTCTCATAAATAGGTTTCAGTAAATACTTTCCTTTGGTTGGACAACTTTCAAAAGTAATGGGTCTTCCTTCTTGCATTAAAACCACACCAAATTCATTTCGTGAGGCATCACATTCCACAATAAAGGTTTTTCTGAAGACTGGCGTAGCTAAGACCGGTGCTTGGCACACTGCCTCCTTAAGATGTTCAAAGGCCTTAACTGATTCTGGAGTCCAAGAAAATACATATTTCTTCAGTAATGGTGTTAGAGGTGTCGATATTATCCCATAATTCTTAAAAACTTGCAATAATACCCCGTTAACCCTATAAATCCTCGAAGATGCTTTATGGGTGTAAGGATTTTCCATTCTTTAATGGATTTAATTTTGTTAGGGTCTACCTTAACACCCTCATGACATGCATTATGACCCAAATATTCCACCTCCTCTACACAAAAGAAACATTTGGAGGTTTTTTCATATAATTGTTTCTCCTCCAATAGTTTGAGAACCATGTCAACATGTTGAAAATGATCCTTCCAAGACTTGTTGTAGATTAGTATATCATCAAAAAATACTAACACAAATTTTCTAAGGAAGGGTTTAAAAATGGAATTCATCAAACCTTGGAATGTGGAAGGTTCATTAGTAAGGCCAAAAGGCATGAACAAAAATTCATAATGACCCTCATGAGTTATGAATGTTGTTTTCATAATGTCTTCAGTCTTCATTCTAATTTGATGATAACCAAAACAAAGATCCAGCTTGGTGAAGTAAATTGCTCCATGTAATTCATCCAATAATTCATCAATGATGGGATGGGAAATTTATCTTTGATAGTGAGCTTGGTGAGCTCCCTATAATCCAGACACATACACCATGATCCATCCTTCTTGTGCACCAATACTATTGGAGCATAGAAAGAACTTTAACTAGGTTGAATTATACCAGCCTCTAGCATTTAAGCAACCATACATTTAATATCACTCTTTTGGGCATAAGGATATCTATAAGGCCTGATGTTTGGAGGAACACTTCCTAGAATCAAATGAATAGAAATATCATGATCATGAATAGGTGGGAGCCCTTTAGAAGTTTCAAACACTTTGGAATGATTGTCCAAGAGTTTTTGAAGATTTTGAGAAATAGATGATTTTGATGTTTGAACCTCTAGTGAGCATAATTGTGTAATTAGGCCTCGTTTTTCTTTCTTCATAAGCTTTGTCATGATATTGGAGTTGATTATCTTTCCTGGCTTCCCTGTGATACCCGGTAATTAAACTTCCTTTCCTTCCCAAAAAATATTCTTGAAAATTTCTTGAAAATTGAAAGCTATCATCCCCAAAGATTGTAACCATTCGACTCATAGTACAACATCAACACCACCCATTGGAATGGAAAGCATTGGACTATTCAATACATATTCCCCCATGGTTAGCTTGGTATTATGGTACTTTCCAGAGTAGTTTATAGTTCCTCCTTTTGTAACCATCACTTGACACTCTGGTGCTGGGTATAGGAGGAAATTCAATTCCTTGGCGACCTTACAATGAATGAAATTATGGGTACTACCCGAATCAATCAGCACTATTACATTTTTCTTCTTGATATGTCCTTCTATCTTGAGAGTTTGAGGAGTGGTAAATCCTGCCAATGCATTAAAAGATATGGTCGGATTCATTTCTTCTTCCTCTAGAGTTTGTTTCTGGTGTATATCCTCTTCTTTAGAAGTTTCTTGTTCCTTTTCTTCCTCCTATTCAAAATCTATGTAAAATAATTTCTTCTCAGCGCACTTATGACCTTTAGTGTATTTTCTATCACAGCTGTAGTAAATCCCTTTTGCTATTTTTTCTTCCAATTATTGTGGTGTCAACCTTGTAGGTTGTGGAAGTCTAGGAGTAGCAACACTTCCATCTTTATAGTTGTGAGTGGTAGGCTTCCTTGTCGCCATAATTTTGCTTTAAATTTTTCTGTCCAACCTGAATTCCTTCTCCAATGAATAAGGTTCCCAAAGGCGAACCTCAAGTTGGATGTTATCCTTTAAAGTCCCTATGAAGACATCAATCATGTGTTCCTCTGGAATATCAGTCACCCTTATATTCAATTTTTGGAAGTCCTTAATGTGCTCCACCATTGAACCCTTTTGTTTGAGATTTTTCAATTGGCTAAAGAAGGTTTTGCTCTTTGTATTCTCATAATGTGCTATCATTTCCTTTGTAAAAATTGACCAAGTGACAATTTTTTTACGAGAGTAAAGCCATCGATACCATACAAAAGTTTTGTGTTCTAGATATAAAGTTGCAATGCGTACCTTTTGTGTGTTTTTCAAATTATGGAGATAAAAATATTGCTCCATATGTAGTATCCATGTTACCGGATCCTTGCCATCAAACTTCCTCATATCAATCTTTGGAATATGGTGGGTCTTAAATCCAACATTAGAGTCTATCATGATCTGCTTTACCTTGAAGTGTCATAGTAGAGATTTTTGAGGGCTTAATGGGTGTGGAATTATTTTTGGGGGGAATTTTATAACACAATACTAATATCTATGATTCAATATGCCCTTGGAATCACTTCAAACAGATTTTTCAAACAAGACTTGCACAATTTAAAAAAAATATGTATACACACCTTTTTCTTTCTTTTGAGGAGCTCGATATTGAAACTCATGTATCTCTGTAATTTCAAATGCCTAAGATTTGATCTTCAGCCCTATAGTAGCCCTCCGAGTCTTCTTTCTAATGACATTGTTGTAACATTATTTGATTTTGATAAGGTAGTATTTTAGAAAAAAAAAATGAAAAATTAAAAAAATGTTAAGTTTGGATATGAATAGACAAAAAACAAAAAATGTTAGGACTCATGACAAAAAAATTATTCATATCAAGAAAATGATAGGAATAGTTGCCCTAAAAAATGAAGGAAACATATTGAAAAAAATGCTAGGCATAGTTTGAAAGCAATAAAAGAAATGATTTTCTTAGATTGAATAAAGAAAAGAAAATGATGGCTGCTTGTTTAAATGCACCAAAGATTAAAACTGGAGTTAAAATTGTGTTTAATTATGTTAATTGATTCATTAATTGATTAAAATTTAATTGTAACAAAGAGCGCATATTTTTATCCTACGTTCACAAACAACAAAGGATTTTTGTCGTGTTGCGATTATCTCCTGAGCAATTTTCAAAGGCAGATCTCTTCCCAGATCAACGACGGGGAAGCCTTTACACACCCCCTTGCCCATTTCTCGTTAATGGGGGGGTCTGAAAAGTATTTTTTTCAATGGCGAGCCCTTACCTACAAGTCGCCTCCACAACACTTCACACCCCCCCCCCTTCGTTCAAAACCGTTTACCGCCACCTACCCCCTCTAAAGTCCGCTTTCCTCCTGACGACAGTTTTCACTCTCGCAAACAGTCATTTGACTTGTCCTCCTGTTTGTTTCCTGACACCAAATAAAATAGTGACTCCTATGCATCCCGTTGAGACTCCTCTCCTTTATCGTTATCCTTGTTGTCCCATTAGGTCCACTCCCTTAGGCGTTGTTTAGTCGTTTCATCACCTGCCAGCTCCTGTACCATTAGCAATAAACCACTACTGTCGTATTTTCCTAACAGTAATCCAAGCAGTGTTATAAATAAAAACTCACCATACCTTCTACCACCTTTCTTTCATTTAATTCTTGATGTTGAATTGCAAGTTTTACAGAGACATATTCGTGACATTGGTTCAACCATCTCTCACCGTGCCACACGGTTTTATTTGCAGAAACAACCCCTTCTTCTTCTTCTTCTTATTTTTCCTTTGTATAAAACATGGTCCCCAAGGGAAAAATCTGAAAACCAACCTCTGAGGAAAACCTTGTTGCTTCTACCTCGGTCGATCCTGACCATATCCCCTTAGCTGATTTGTACTTTAAAATCACTGACACATAGTGTGAATTCAAACTTAATGAATTGCACATGTGGCTAAAACAGAAGTACCTGGATCAGAAAGATGACATCAATATTTGGGAATCCCTTTTGCCTATGTCTTCATCCTCTCAAACCCATGACTTCCCAGACCTGGTCATGGAAGGGGAATTTTGACTTGCCCTTTATATAATACCATTAAAAGAGCAATAGTGGCTCAGAAGGGAAAATTTCTAATATCCATCACCCCATAAACCATAAACAACATGCTACTGATCCCACATAATGACCCTCTAAGTATTTTATCCCAAGCTACTCTTGTGAAGCTATATCATAAGCTTACTTTCCCTCGGAGAGCCCAAATTTTTGAGACTTTCCTTCCTAATGATGTTGAATTTCGAAAAAAAAAACCCACCTTATCCATCCTCCATGTTTCCTAAGGCTACCAGACACATTATTTCATTACTTTCTTGTTTATTAGGATATCCAGATGTTCGAACAATAAATGAACCCATCCTTGGCTACTTTTCCATATTTTCCAAAGATCATCAACCTGCGTTCATGTACAATTAAAGTCAAATTTTAGTTGATAATATGCATGAACAATTGATGAATTTAACAACCCAAGGAATGTTTAAGTACACCTATGTACTTATTCATATGTTTCTGTTTCGGCAGGGAGATTCACTGCCTATGACCTTGTACAAATAGGATAATCAGGGAATTGATTAGTCAGTGATTCATTGGACAAAATTGGTCAGATCTATTTCAGATAAATTTTCTTTTTTCAAAATTCATTGATTCATTCATCCATCTAGTTGCACAACTTCTTAGTAGTCAGAATGAGCCCATAATTGGCCAATACATCAAAATAATCCTTCATTTGAGTGACCAGGTTAAAGCTGGAGACTGGTATTTATAATAGAATTACACAGAGATTCGAGTATATGGTTGTGATTTGGCACCATATAAATTGCCCAAATATGTTCCAATGAGAATATTCTCTTTGGAATATATTAGGTAGATGATTAATATGGATGATTTACATTTTGTTTCAGGGAAGAGGAAATCACAGTTTAAAATCAAATCAAAGGTTGGTTCTTTTATTTGCAATACCAGATCAACAGGGATTGAGGCAGATGCTATTCTAAAAAGATGAATTTCCAGCCAAGCTTCACTTGGTCTTATGACCCTTTCAACATAATTTCAAACCTAAGGGTTGAGTTGAATACAACTCCATATAATCATACACCAAGGCCTAAAATTGAAAAATTCATGAATCAAGATCAGTGTATAGAGAATACATTGCAAGAGGCAGATGAACATATCCTTTCGACATATACTATACAGACTCCAATTTCCCAAATCAAAGAACAGAAAAGGTCCAGAGAAGAAACATCAACTTCTGTATATTTGGTCAAATAATTCATAATCCAACAAAAGAAGCAGAAGACTGACTTTGCAATTTATATAGAGAAGAGCCAAAAGGAACCAAAAATTATAGGTTTGGGAGATCCATAAGTGTTTGCATCAATAGGAGGGAGTATTCCCAATACTCCATCATCTTCTTTAGCCTCTCAATATCCTATGGAGATCATTCAATCGGTTGGAACCACTTCATCTGATGATCAGAATATCTTCTCCAAATTCTTGGAGATTAAACAGAAGAATGAAGCCTTGAAGGCCAATGTATATAGTTAGTTTTGGAAGTAGACTTCCACATCACAACATAGGCTACTCACTGATTTTGATAGTGAAAAGGGAAGCATGCATATGGATTTTCTACAAGCCCAAGTGTTGGAACAGGGTCTCCTACAAGCTGCGAAACTGGTCCATTTTGTATATTTTTTATTATATTTAGTCTAACGCAGGGGTTTTGGTGTGGGTCAAAGCCCCTAATGCATTTTAAAGGGGTCAAGGGTAGACCAAGAATCCACAAACCACATTTTGTGGATGATTGGATGTGTAGGCTAAAATAGTATAAGTAGTTGAACCTTTTTGAGTTGTAAGACAGATTTGGGGAAGAAATATTGATGCTAAGTGCGGACTGATATATCTAGTTAGGGTTGTTGGGAAGGACTCATGTTGTTGTGTGCATGGAGATTTTATGTCCTGCTGTGTGTGGACCTTTCTGCTATGTGCGCATGTTGGGTTTTGGGGTATTTTAAGTATTAATGAATGCGGAAGTATTGTTGAATATTTGAATCTAATGGAATTACTGTGATGTGAATATGTGATGTTTGGTTAATTAATTTATATTGTTTTGTTATTGATTTAAGCTGCGAACATACTTGTGTCTCTTGTTTATGTTGCGATCTGGTTTTGTTCTGTTTTACTTCATATAAGAATATATGGAATAGTTGCGTTATCATTATATGAGTTCATGATGTGTTAATTACTGTGAATATCATTGTTGTTGCGCATGTGGATGCGAAGGGAATCTGTAGATATAGGCTCTGTGATATAAGATCTGGTCACTATAAGGCTGAATGAAGCTCTGCTTGACTTACCTACCCTCTCCCAGGGTGCGGAAACCTAGTTCTAGCACCCACCCATACTACTTCGGGTGAGACTTTGGCCTGCGCAAGCAGGTCACTGCCGAAAGGGCCAGTAATATAGGGGTTTGTTGGCAAACCTTGAACCTTAGAACCTGAGTCAGGACCCCTCTAGCCAACAAATGGTTCTATTTCCAGGACCTAGAGCATTTTGAGAGAGGGATCGGGTAATTCCAAGGCCATACTGGAAACCTAAAAGCAAAGAAATTGAGGAATGGTTCAAACAGCAAGTTCAGGAATTCATAGTGAAAGAGAACCGCAGTAAGAGGTTGACCACAGAAGAGTGGAAAAACAAGTATATTTTCACAGAGATCTATGAGATCTTCTTTGTAACAATTTTGATCGAGCTCTAGGAGTGGCTCACAAGGTTGGTAGAATTTCAGAAGTGTTGGAAGGATGAACGAGTCACGCAGTGGACCCTTGAACTCATCCAGCAGTTAGAGGAGACTGATAACACCATCACTCGCACGGTGGACCACTGGGTGGATAGTGTGCTAGGAGGGTTTGTGACAGAATTTTCCATCGATCAGTTCATATTCTACTATGAAGCAAAGTGAAAATTCTTCAAGGGTTTCCAAGCTAAGTTTCTGAAGACCTTACCATTGCTGATTAAAATATTACTGTGCAAAAGAGTATCTTGTGTAGCCACACCAAATGAATGACCCCTGATCTGGACGAAAGTACGACACAAAGTGGCAAGTATTATCATACCAACCAAGAAGGAGATAGGTCTGTCTACAGTTCAGTAAGGGAAGCATCTATGCAAAGTCCTCCCGGCACACCACTTTCAAACCAGCATAGGAGTAATAATTCACCTACACCTCCACCACCACCGGAAGATGACATGGCTGCGCACATGAAATTTCTAACCTTTAATGGTGTGGGGGATGAAGACATGGATCAGTATTGGTTTGTTGTAGGATCGGTATGGACAACGCAGAATGTAGCTAGTGATGCAGTGAAGCGAGCACAGTTATCCCTTGCCTTTAAAGGGAGATCTTTGGACTGGTACATGGGATACATCAGCCAGCATGAAAACACAAACATTGAGGAGATTAAGAACGCTCTAAAGCAACAATTCAAGAAGCCTAAGTCCTAATCTCAAATAGTGGTTGATCTAAAATATTTCAAGCAAGGGCCTTCTGATTCTGTGTGGGAGGTCGGTCAACGACTGAAGAAGGTGATCAGGGAAGGAGGATTTCAATATGATGACATACAGCATTAAGAATGGTTCATTGCTATTTTTTTTCCTCATCTGCGCGTACCTATGGATCATCAAACGTTCGAATCATAGGAGAAATCCTTGGAGGGTGCCATGAAGTTAGAAGTCGCGCCTCGAGACGAGACCCATCTGGGCGTCCAACAGATCCAAGGGCAGCTAGAAGCAATGCGCGTGGAGATCCAGAACCTGTGAAAAGAGCGAGGAGTAGAGGCTAGCCCTGAAAGGTGGTGCATATGATGCAGGGTGAACGGTCATACCAAGGATAATTGTCCTCTATTAGTATACTATAGGCAAGTCGTGGGACCTAGATCGTTGCGCCCAAGAGAAGTTGCAGGGCCAAGTGGGCTAGCATTTTGGTGCGATGATTGCCACGTTGTAGGGCTTCACAACACAAACCATTGCCCCCACCTTTCTATGTATGTCCTAGAGGTAAAACAACAATGGTGCAGGTTATGTAGATCAGCAGGACATGATGAACAGAACTACCGGACATATGATTTGATGATCAGTCGCAGAAACTTATATAGGGTACAATCAGACCTTGCATCGCCAAGGTCCCCCACAGGCATAGGTGGCTCCCCAGTCAGGGGAAGGGGGGGAGGCCGAGGCGGAAGCGCAGGTCGGTGACGAGGGCAGCTAATCTGTTATAACTGTGAAGAGGTCGGGCAATTTGCGAGAGACTTCCCGAATCCTACGAGGCAGTCCTTCCAGTACTGCAAATAGTTGGATCATGCAATCAAAAACTGTCCAATATTGATAGTAAGAATGTAGGAGAAGCGCCAACACCCACGCAGAATTTAAAGAGGGTTAAGGCTGAGATGCGAGGCAAAGATCCAAGTGTAAATGTCGTAACGCACGGTGGAATGGCCACGGGAGGACCTAGGGAGAAGGCTGTGACTGAATCTCTGATCCGACAGGTTGTTACCAAAAAAGAGGGTTTGGACCTAAGCAAGGAAAAAGAAACATTTATCGCAGCTCTCAAAGACTTTTCTAAGGCAGAGGCATCTACCTCTCAGACACTTGCGAACCTTAAGGCAGACGAGGAGGTCAAACCCTTTTTACAGGCATGTATAAAGCTGCTGCGCAACCCAACGGCTGTAGAGAATCTTCAGGCATTGATAGATAGCTGCACAGCATGACCTATGCTACCTATGGAAATCAAGGATGTGCACAAATTGTATAGATATAAGAAACGCACTGGTAGGGAGATGTGGTTGACTACGGAGATCGATGATTATGAGATGGATCAGGTTATTTTGGACCTAGGGTCAGATGCGAATGTATTACCTAAACAGACTTGGAAACGAATGGGAGAACCTAAGTTGGAATGGTCCACTATCCAACTGCACATGGCTAATCAGCAAAAGATTATACCCTTGGGAAGAGTATCAAAAATCGTGGTGGATATCGTGGGAGTAAAGGCCCAAGCGGACTTTGAGGTAATTGAGATCATAGAAGATGCGGACCCCTATCCTACGCTCTTAGGCTTGGATTGGGCTATCGATATGGGAGGAATTATTAACTTGAAAAAGAGAAGCATGATGTTTGAGAATAACGGTTTAAGGGTGATAGTGCCATTACATCCTACAGAAGGCGAACAATACACTAAGTCAGTGCACGACGAAGGGGGTGTGGATCATATTTATAAGCTAACTACGTAGGACGAGGATTGGATCAACCCCACGGCTGATGGTGTACTCTGCTGGGAAAAGGACAATGAATGTTTCTACGACTCCGATGGGGAGATGGAGAACTAGAAAAATTAGTTACATGATGTCTCTGCACTGCGCTGCCTTCGGGTCACGAGGGAATTCCACTGCATTTCCTCAGAGGTGAGAGACCTACCCTATTTTGATGGTTTTGGTAATATCAGAGAATTTTTATGAGTATTCAAAGCTGAGGTTTCGAGAGGACGAAGGCTAGGGGCCCTTAATCTCGCCATGTGTAAGATGCCTGCGCAGTGGTGGGACACACATAAGAAAGCATTCTAGGACTGGGAAAAGTGTCGGGATATGATGGTCCTACGATTTGAATAGTCTGATAACATGTGCGTCCAGACATACATTGGCCCCGAAGACCCATGCAAGTATCTGGTCACATGGATGGAGAAATGGTGTGACAAGACTACAGAAGAATGGGTTCATCTATTTATTCATGCTTAGGGACCACTTCCCACCGCGTGGTATTTAGATGCGGAGCTACACCAATGTACCCGCCACTAGGGGACATTGAAGGATGAATTTCTGGGGACATTTGGATTAGTGGGTGGCACTGAGGCACTCCACGCAGCTCTACAAGACATTGACACTATAGCATGGGGTGAATTTCCCCTATATGACGCACCTGAAGGGCCCACATTGGAAATGCGGGTAGCAAGCATGGTCAACTACCACCATCTAGTCCCTAAAGCAGGCATGAATGATCCACGAGCTACTTTTGACTCATAGTCGAACAAGATGCGCACGGCTACCAGACCACTCAAGCTGCGAGCGGGTAGCATTACGACAAAACCTATGTTGACTAAGAGTGGGGATGCATATACAGGAGATGAACTTATCATGACTCCTACAACGAGGGAACAGCTATGGTCAGTCCTCGACCACGCAGGGTACTATAGGGAGTTTGTTCGAAAATATGCACTAATTGCAACACTTAGGTGGAACTTGTTTGTAAAAGTTGTCTGGTTCTGTTCGGATGACGCATGTCAGGTGAGCATGTCTCAGGTTTTGAAGAACTTAGGGAACAAGCTTGCGTTGGGGGAGGATGCGGCACAGGCAGCGCAGGTGTTTAACCTAAGTATCACAGAGGTGCGAAAACTAGTCGTTGGTACAATAACGTCTGGTAAAAACAAAAAGTTACCGTTAAAAGGAGCGGGCCACTGGCATTTAATGGGGCGAATCTTGGGGATTTGTTACCGTTTACCTATTGGCAAGTTCCAGGTGAAGTATACCCTACCGTTGGACAACCTCAAGCACTATAAAAAGGGTAGAATACTCAAACAAGGTTTCCATCTTACTGGCATAGCTTGCACTTATCATCTATACCTCGAACGAATTCAAGATATAAAAATTTTCGGGTTTGCACTGTCCCTTTCATGTCTGATCAACCCCCTCCATCTGATAGTAGCCACCCAGAGTGGGGATCCATTTTCCACGCTAGGATGACACCCACGAACCCTGTTGAACCTTCGGCACCAGAAGTTGAGAAGGTAATGGAGATTGGGTCTGAGGAGGAAGAAGTGATTTCTACACCGATCACAAGGAAGGGAAAAGAGAAAGCACAGGGCTTAGGAAAGCCCCCGAAAGCTGCGAAATGGGCTGCGGGGAAGCCAAGGACTTCCCCGAGGCATGCCAAGTCCCCACGCACAACAACTCAGGCTCAGGATACGCAGGAGGAAGCCCTACCCGCCAATCCGATCAATTGGTTACCTCCCTTCATCCAACCACGCAGACCCTCAACACGCAGGCCAAAAAACTTGGATGGCTTGATCACATATCTGCAAACACCGCTAATGCCGAGAGAAGTTCCTGTCCTCAGTGATTCATGTGGAAGGCTCCATGAGGTCAAATTTGATGATCACGACTTGGTGAATTATGAAGCCTTCCCTGAGTTGGCCCCCACATTGTATTTCAACGCAGTTTATGAGGATGATGGGGTCACAGTTATTCCTCAGCGATGGGTCTCTGGGTTGGCCGGATACAGACTCTTGAACCTACTGCGGATGACCCATTTTGGCCATTACAATGTCACAAATCAACTGGCCTGACAATTCCTTGCCTTAATTCATGATGGTTGCTTATGGATTCGGGACAGAATCCCCATTGACGTTGTGTTTATCCATAGAATTACGAGCCTTCCCATGAAAGGTTCGCACCCCCTGGAGCGGGTAGGCAAGAAATACGAAGGATACACTGCGAAATATGTGCGCCAAAAGTACCATGTGGAGCAAAATTCTCGTGGATTTGTCATCAAATACACCAGTGATCCCACTATGCAGATGGGTACTATAATGCCAACGTGCAAGCTAATGTGAAAGTGTTAGGTTGCAATTGTCCCTGCTTATGCCATTCAGTTAGCAGGTCAATGTGCGAAGGGGGTCTGCCTCAATTGGGCCCAATACTTATGCGATGAGTTCTTGACCAACATCTCCAAGTCGCAGGAGCAGGGAAAAGCCTTCTGCTATGCCTGGCTATTGTTCCTTATAGACCTAGTCGCCTGGGAGGCCCCTGTGGAGTTGGTCCTTCCTGAGCTTACCCCAGACATTTGCGAAGGGGCTCAATATGCCCATCTGTGGGATTCTAGGGATGCACAGCGCATAGAGGATAACCAAGTCTTCTGGGTCCTCTTCCAGAGTAGTGTGGCAGCGGTCATCAACTCTCGACCCCAGCTGTCCCTGACGGTATATGAGAATTACAAAAGTATTGCAGCGTTCCAGGTTACTATGCACCATGTTCAGATCAGAGCCCACAAAGGTAAAACCTGGACCTTGCTCCCCTACATGGTGATAGATGAAGAGATTGACAATATCATTGCGCTCCGGCCCCCTGCCTGGAAGATAGGCTTCAAAACCACCACCAAGGAGACCGCAGGACCAAGCAAGAAAGGCCGAATGCAGCCATGGAAAAGGGCATGCAGCCAAAGCTGACCACCATGAAGGACACCAAGGCTGAAACTCGGGTCGATTCGTAGCAGGAGTTGGGCATGGGCGGATTGGATATTAGAGGTACCACCTCCCCCTAGGGTGCGAAACAAACAGGTGATCCTGTCAAAGGACCCTGCAAGAAGCAATGATCTCAGCAAGGGGAACACAATGAAACAGTCACGTTGACTAAGGGAGACCTCGAAAAAATTGCGGATGTGGTCACCCTGGACATAGAGGAGAAATGGGTCGCCTTAGAAGCATGGCAAAAAGTTGTAGTTGATACACTCCAGGCCGAGCTTCGCACCCTCCAAACCAGTGTGATTCAGGTACGTACTCCATTGGAAACCAGCAGTACGGTAGTAGGTATAGAGGAGAGCCATCTCCGCTCCCTCCCTCGTGCTGCCCTTGTCGGAACGCAGCCCCAAGCTGGTGCAGAGGTGTAGCTGAATTTGGCCAGGCTGTCCCATGAGGCATTGCAAGGTCTCCACACCACCATGTTCCAAGAGGTTCACCATCGGGACCAACAGGTGCACCAACAACTTAGTACGTCTGAGAAAACCATTGCAGCACAGAGCGTTGAAGTATCCCTCGTTGTGGCGCGGCAAGCAGAGCTTGAAACATTGATCCACCAGCTCTGCACGGAGGTTACAGAAGATATCCCGGCCGCAGCCACCCCCCGGGCTAAAGTTGAAGGATTGGTTGTAGTGTTGAAGGTGTCCAGGACGAAGATGTAGGTCGTAAAGACGCAGCTGGAGCAGCAAATCACTGACTTACAGGCCAAATTGCGGCCTGAAACACCTCTGGAGGTACGATCCCAGCGCGCTACGCTAGTGACCGAGGCTACCAACACCATTATAGGACATATTTCTCAGGGCACCCGGTTACTCCAGGACGCCATGCAACTTTGGACCAAGATCCAGCGCGATCCGGTCCTCCAAAGAATCAATCAGGACTTGCGGCAGAAGGAAGAATCTTTCGATCAAGTCAAGGCTACATTTCCCTCTTTAGTTCCTACACAACATTTAGCATGTTTGAAGACCAGCAATGCTCTCCAAGACGAGATTGAGGAACTTTGGCGCAAGAAGCATGCCATCGGGGAACGATTGAAGCCTTGGGCTGACGCAGCCCTCCAACTATCACAAGATACTGATGTTGCGGTCAAGCGACTAAATCAGACACTAGAGAGTGTCACCGCGGCGACAGAAGGTCTGACATCCCAGAAGCTCGTGGATATTGCGCAGAGCACTGCTGCTCAGAGTCAAGAACTGTTGGCCCCGCTGATCACCGCCATCAATGCACTGCACGCATAGGTGGAGACCCCACCTTTGCAGTGACTCGGGACGAGTCACAAGATTGTGTTGTGGGACTGTTGGAACAGGGTCTCCTACAAGCTGCGAAACTGGTCCATTTTGTATATTTTTTATTATATTTAGTCTAAGGCAGGGGATTTGGGGTGGGTCAAAGCACCTATTGCATTGTAAAGGGGTCAAGGGTAGAACAAGAATCCGCAAACCACGGTTTGTGGACCATTGGATGCATAGGCTAAAATAGTATAAGTAGTTGAACCTTTTTGAGTTGTAAGATAGATTTTGGGAAGAAAGATTGATGCTAAGTGCAAATTGATACATCTGGTTAGGGTTGTTGGGAAGGACTCCTGCTATTGTGTGCACGGAGATTCTCTGTCCTGCTGTGTGCGGACCCTGCTACTGCGTGCGCAGGTTGGGTTTTTGGGTATTGTAAGTATTAATGAATGCGGAAGTATTGTTGAATATCTGAATCTATTGGAACTACTGTAATGTGAATCTGTGACGTTTCGTTAATTAATATATACTGTTGTGTTATTGATTTAAGCTGCGAACATACTTGTGTCTCTTGTTTATGCTGCGATCTGGGTCTGTTCTTTTGTACTTCATATAAGAATATCTGGAATTGTTGTGTTATCGTTATATGAGTTCATGATCTGTTAATTACTGTAAATATAATTGTTGTTGCGTACATGGATGCGAAGGGAATCTATAGATCTAGGCTCTGTGATATAAGATCTGGTCACTATAAGGCTGAACGCAACTCTGCTTGACTTACCTACCCTCTCCCAAGGTGCGGAAACCTGGTTCCAACACCCACCCATACTACTTCGGGTGAGACTTTGGCCTGTGCATCCAAGTCACTGCCGAAAGGGCTAGTACTATAGGGGTTTGTTGGAAAACCTTGAACCTTCGCACCTAGGTCAGGACCCCTCGAGCCAACACCAAGTTCCTTTTCCCAAGTCTCCATCCAATTATAAGAAGACCATTGTCTCATTTGATGCAAATCATATTCATCCAATAGACCAGATGGACATGCATAGGGAGTCTAGAGAGATTATCTTCTCTACCATGACTAATACAACTATGAATTTGTCTAAGTTGAGAACAACCATTATCAAATGTATCTTCATAGCTCAAAATAGAAAAACTCTCCTCTTTATCTAAATAAAATAAGTTAAAGTCTTTAGAAGACATTGTGGTAAAAATTGGGTATGATACAAAGGATTGTAAAGTTGTAGAAGAAATTTTAAAGAAGAAAAATGCAGACATTGCAGCTCTTCGAAAGCAGCTAAAGATGCCTTCCACAGAATACCCCCAGATAAAAGAACTAGAGGAGAGTGAACATAACATAAAATAGATCCTCAAACTCATCATTGAGCAAGACATTCAGATAAAGAAGATGGAGGAGCATATTGAAGGATTTCTCAAGGAAAAAGAACAATCAGCTCAGCTTGCTATGACCCCAGTTGCAACAGTACCAATTGCAGTTGTAGGTACAGAGCCCAACTCTTCATAAACAACAATGGAATCTACATCAACAACAGGTGATTCTGTTGAGATTGCAACAAGATGATGAGCTTAGTGGAAAGAAGTCGCCTTCACTAAGTGGGCCCGCAGGCTATTTTTGGTGCAAGTATATTTTTAGACATGTCGATCATATTCTATGAGTTGCAGGATGTTATTTTTGGATGGTTGGTCAAGTTGGAAAAATAGATGGACTTCTATTTTTAGACATATTGGGCAGAATCTATTTTTAGATTGCCAGTCTAAAAATAGATATGTCGAATATTATTAGCTCTTAATAATATTTGGACTATAAACATTATATTATTCTCTTGGAGCACTTCAGTTAAGTGCATAGATGTGGCACAAGAGCTGACAGAAGGAATTACACTATTCCTGAGGGTTAAGTGGAGCTATTGCATGGATACTTCAGTTAGAACTCATGTGACAGAGTTTGGTGGAGTTATTGAGGTAGTTGATGGAGTTGTGTTCAGTTTAACCGAGTTAAACATAGTTGAGCTAGTTGTATCTAGTCTAACTGATTGATACACTAGTGAGAGTGGTGTGAATTAATTATTAATTAATTCACTAATTATTAACTCATTAATCAACTAAAGAATACATCAGTTAACTACAGTGCATGGACAGTTTTAGTGGAGACCAGTGGAGAGTTAGGTGAAAGAGCAGTGTGACTATCAGTTGTGACTATAGTGTTGCATGAATTGCAACACACAATGGTTGGAGATAATGAGGATTACAGTGGACTGTTGTGACTAAGGCTGGACCAATTCGATTTCATTCAGAGCCATTCTTCAGCAGTGATTGCGCAGTAGAGGCAGGCTATCAGGTGGCAGAGATTGGAGCATGTGATTTTACAAATCTTGACTCTAATTAGTGGTGATGAAATTGGAGATTGTATCAGAGCTGGTAGATTTAGATAATATCGTTACATGATCTCTGTGACATAATATATATATAACCATATTTGGGGGCCAGGCTTTCGCATCCTCCCATAAAATACTGTTTTCATGTGTGTGAATGTTTATGGTTTTAATGTGCGCATGCGATTGTTTCTATTTCCACAATTAATGATCAATGGTAGAAGAGATTTTGTATTGTGCATGAAGTCAAATAGTGTGTGACCAGGAGAATCTTGGATGTAAAACATATCAGTTATATGATTTTATTGAGATTCAACTAGACTTGTACAATATTTGACCATAAAGAAACAAGAGAATGAGAAGCTACTGGAGAAATTCAAAGCTTTGGAAACTCAAAAGATAAAAAATGACACCATGTACATGGAAGAAATGTAGAAGTCTCACGGATTGGGACTAAAGGTTCAAAAGTTACAAAGTGAGCTTCTAATGGCAGACACCTTGGCCCAAGCCAAGGAGATTATCTGGAAAGAAATAAGCCAGGCAATGACAACTGTATGGCCATCCATACAAATCATTTTTGAGCAGGAGGAATTAATCAACATGTGCAAAATAATCATTGAACAAGAGAAGTCAACACTCAAGTAGAAACCAGCAGAGGCATTTGAAATTATTAAAATACTGAACTCAAAATGCAGGGCATAGTTGTAGCATATCAACATTATAGACAGAACAACTACTCTCCTAGAAATCAAGAAATTATTGCAGAAAAAGAATTTGTTGAATCAATTGGAGACTAAGTGTCAAAATTTGGACATTGTTGTCCAAATATTTCACACCAAGTTTAATCTGTTGAACCTAAGGGGATTGCCTGGATTAGTAGCTCCTAAGGACAAACTAATTAACTTGGAGGAGTGCTTCAAAAATCTCCACACTATTGCCATTGATAAAGATAAGTTTGCAGGAATTAAAGGCCGCATGACAGGGAAATATTTTCTGGAAGATTTAGATTTAGATTTGATAATTAAACATGAAATCAAACATCTCTTCATCAACAAGCCTACCTTTTAAAGAAACACAAAAGTAGATGAATTTTTCAGGAAATTAGTAAATCTGGAAATTCCAAGTGAGGAAAGATGGGATCACTTATGTGAAACCATCGAGTAACTTTTTGTCTCCAACAACATGCCACCGCAGCAACAATTTTTGGGCCACATCATCAATTGTTTCCTCAAAGACAGTGATATATCACTCATCAGTTTTTGTTTTCCTACTATTTGATACTATTTTTTAATGAGTTTAGATACATCTAAGTGATAGAAATTAGTATAAATAACTCTTCGTTCGAGTTATTAAGGGTTTCACCCTTGGATGAGCATTTGTAAGCAGAAGTGTATGAGCTTTTGATCATTGATGATAATAAAAGGATTCTGGATTTATTTCAATAAATTTTTCTCCTTGTAAGTTTTTCTAGTATTCATTTCACTTTGTTTTCTGCATATATTTGATTTTTATGAAGATAATTAGGTAAGAAAAAGTTGTGTTTCAGTCTATCTTAAATCCTCTGAAGTTATAATCTATTTTAGATATTGACTTATTGAACTATTTGTTTTTATAAGTCCCTCTATGTCAATTAATTGTCAGTAACATTCATAATGTTAAATATGTTTTGCTACATTGTTGAACATTGTTTGACAACCTTTCACACTTATGATAAATTAAACATTCAGTCTGAATATTTAATTGATCATATTTTCTTATAGTTTCTACCTTCACATATGAAAAATTAATTCACTCTTTCAAGTAAAGCAACAACCAGTCTTTTCTTAATAGTTAATATTATCAAAAGCTTAAAGATATATGTTTGTATTTGCTTAATACATTGGTCATCGAAAAACCTAATTTAAAACAAACAAAACATTATAGATTTTCTTGCATGATTAATTGACCTAGAATTATCTCATAGGAAAACAATCACAAGTCGAACCTAATTTGGATTCTTCAAGATAAATTTATGCTCGATCTCCCACAATGATCTAATTGTGGACTAGTTCAATAGAGCGAACTTGTACAACGTTCCATGTGTCACTATTTCGACCTTTCACTCTGAAATCGATACACAAGAAACTAAATTCCGTGCGCTTTCTGCCACTTTTACATAATTCCAATCTGATTCCTGAAACAAAAGTTATGACAATTTTCCCTTGGTCACCTGTTTGAGATGAATCTGGAGCCTTCAAAAACCTTATCTTCCACAGATCATATCTCTTCAGAAAATATAGCGAACCAAGTTCTAAATTTTTTACATGAAGTTAATCAAGATTTCTGCTCCACGTGGTAAAAATTTCAGCTTCTAAAGCCTCACAGGTAGATAAAATAAATAAATAAAATAAAATAAAATAAATTTAAAAAAAAAAAGGTAAAAAAGTTATAGCGAAAATTCCAAGATGACATGTTTGAAGAAGCGAAACCCGAGAATCCCAAGCTCTGATACCAAATGTTATGAAACCAGCTCACAAAATAGAAGAAAATATAGATCAACGACTTAGAAATCAACCTCTTCGAGGGGGAAACTTCCTTTACATTACATAAATGAATAATTCTTGGATGATACAAATGACAAAACCTCCTTTCTATATATAGGGGTCCAAGGGATCACAATATAATCCTAACCAACATAGAAATAGCAATGTAAGGGTGCAACAATAGAAATAGTGGGCTTCTATGTGACACAATAATAATAATATGGGGACTACATGGACACAACAATAACAATAAGGGGGCTACACTAATAATAACAATAAGGGGATACACTAGTATTATAGGAACCTAACAAATTTTACATCGAAAAGACTAGATTCATAATGAGAGCATTTGACTAAATTTTTTTATGTTAGAATTTAACACCACTTGCGCCTATTTTTGTGAGGTGTGATATTTATTATATTAGTAATAAAACATAATTGTTAAAAACAAGCATTTTTTGAAATTTACACCTATATAACCTCTTCATCCTTATTTTTGGAGCATTATTAGTGCCTGCCATAGGCAACAAGGACTATTGTAATCGATATGCTTTGGAATATGGGTCGTATGTAGGGACTAAAAATGCTTTAACCAAAGCCTTGTTGCATATGTTGTATTCGTCTTTTTCTAAGCCTATTAAACACTGAAAGCTACTGAAACAGTTTTGTATTATCCAATGAACAATTTGAAAAGCTAGAGATCTTATTTAGCCTCTTCATGAGGAAAAGAGGCACATAGATATCGTCGAACCATTTTTCCATCCTCGAGTAAAAATAACATTACTTCTAACATTAATCTAAAACATAAAATGTTATTTCCTTAATCTTAGAAAACTTTGGGTTACATAAGACTGAGGTTATTATATGTCAAGCTATTACGTGTAACTCGATGTCTCATTTTGATGGGAGGTGTCTCATTGTGGTGGGAGATGGCTGGCATGTTAGCCATCTTCCATGGCTCTCATGGATACTAATGCAATTCTACTTCCACTGCCAATTCTTTCACCCAACTATTCCACTCGACACAGCTATGAACAAGTCGGGAAGGCTGGGCCTCGAGGACCAGCAATTACTTTCTCTAACCTCATAGCCAGCCTGCCTGATATATGGAAGGAATTGGCTTGATTGATTCTCTCGTATCGTAATTGAGTGAGCTACAGAGGAAATTGTAACAACGCTTAGTGCTTTATTCTTGGCTAGCACTTATCAAGCTTTGTTCTTCGTCAGTGGTTATCACCGAGGAAGCAGTTATCCCCTAAGGAATTATGGTATTCCTACAAGGAAAAAAAACTCTCTTACCATTTTTAGATTGTTTTTAGTAGCTCCTACATTTCTAATTGATAAACCTTACCATATGACAAAAAATGAAATTTTGTTTTATCCTTATACATTCATTTTTTTTCCATTAGGACAACAACAAAAAATACTGAATTGTAACATTGCCCTTAAAAACTAACACCATGTACAAATATTTTTTTATGAATAGGTATGCATGGAAAATACAACAAAACTGAAGTAGGGTCATTTGAGACTCTTATCTCCAATAGAAACCCATTAACCAGAGAACATTACAGGTAAGGAGATTACACTAACATAAAACTCATATAAAGTTTTTTTTCCTCAAGAGTCATTTAAATCTAATAATCACTACAATATATAGATCCTAAAACTTCCCTTTGATTACCATTCATAATCAAATTTAGTTAGCTTTGGTAAATAAAAACTTTCTTAGATGTGTAGAAGAGGTAGCCATTGGAAGCTCATCATTAAACATTACCACATTATGAGCGAGTTTTCAACAATCACTATTTTATAAATATTTCTTTAAAGTGCAGTGATTGGATTCCTTTAATGAAAGTATAATTTACAAAGATGGTATTGTATTTTTAAATATTTGTTGTAAAATTCAAGTTAGGGACCAAAATTAATGAAATTGTAATTTATGGAGTGGGATGTAGTTGATGAATTAAACAAAATGAAAAGAGCACACTGATTTTTAAATGTATTTTCATTTTTTGTAAAAATGAAACTACTGAAGGAGGGAGGCAACTCATGAACTAAACTTCAATTAGAATTCATATTAAAAAATGCTCTAACTATTTTTGTATTTATGTAAATTGAGTTCTCATGCGTTAAATTTGACAAAACTCAACTCTACATAAGATAAGCAATCAAATATCTACATGGATTTGACAGAAGATCAATAGGTAATTGCAATATTACATGATGACGGGCACAAAGTTCGTAGCCATTGTAGAAGAAAAGCAGAGGTAGTGCATGCATCCGCAGGATTTAATGCACTTTGAAGCCCGTAATCCCGGACACAGCCCATAACTTCTTGTAGCTTTTAGAAATCATCAAACACTTGGTAACAATGCCAACTGACCAAAAACTAACTCTAGGACTAGGCATGACCATCCCCAACTGGGACTAACATTCTTTCAAACACTTGGCATGAATGAAATCTACAGGTCTAGGATACAAGACAAAGCATGAATGACTGAAAACTCTTATGAAACATTGCAAGAAGGATCACCACCCTCTTCCTTGAATAGATATGACAAAAATTAGGTCTTTCATCCATTATTTTAACAATACATGAAATAAACATGACATGAACCAGTCATTTAAATATGCTTATAACTAGCATAAAACCATGGAAATAATAGTGAGATAACATCCATTAAATCCACACAATAATAAGTACAAAAGCAAGAGACCTTAGATTCCATTAAACATAGGCAATAACTGATGAGGTTCGGTACTTCCACGTACCACCCGACCATAGAAATGGTTGAGCCAAATCTCTATTCATTCAGTCACCCCCATGCCATATACTAAGCATGCATGTGGGATCTCAGGGATAAATCAATCCAAAAACAAACAAGGGAATCCAAAGGTTAAACCACCTCCACCCTCACCATACCATGTTCACAGCAAAACTGGTGCTCTGATCACAAAACCGAACCGAACTTGGAATGTCATGCGGAATCCATCACTATCCTTGAGGAATTTTTCGTCTCCTTGTCTCTCAATATTTACTGCAATCCAATCCTGGATCACTAGGCCCTAAACCGAGACACCACCCTCAGGCTTTACCATGTATCCCGCCAAAACTAGTCAAGGGATTCCTAGGCCTTTGGAAATTTTCCTTGAGACTACCTCTGCCCCTGATTTCGAAATCCATTCGACAACTCCAAAGCTTAAAACCGAGATCAAAATCCCAACACACCATGGCATCCAAAAAAAGGTAAGGAAATGTTGAAAAACATTGTCAAAACCCATAAAAACCATGCCACCGACAACAAGAGAACCAAATACCAACATGCATATGTCATGCATCTCCAAACCAACTGGGAAATCACACATGCAATATGTTACCTACAAGTATTTATGATGAAGTTTCTAGATCGTGCTCTTCCTTGCTTTATCTTTCCTTTCCTTGTCCTTCCTTTGCTTGCTTTCCTCTTTCTTGTATCAATGCTTAAATGATCCAAGAAAACTCTAAGTATCCAAGAGTATAAGAGAGAGAAATATAATAGAAGAGAGCTTCCACCAAAACCTGTCAAAAGTTTGCCAACTGATCCTCATAAGCCTTTTTATCAATGAGGGCTCTATTTTCTTCAATTTCCATGATTTTCCTTCATTTTCCTCCTCACATGAAACATGTGACCTTTCACCTTCCTTTTCTCCTATTTTCCATTATTTTCATAAATAAAATGCTAATAAATGCCTCATGCCTTTCCAAAGCCTTTGCCATTTCCTTTGCAAATTCCTTTAGCCATAATAACCAAAATGAACACCCACTAGGATGTTTTTCCCAACATTCAGCTTGGAATAAGTGTCCCTTAACCGAGTTTTTTTTTTTTTTTTTTTCCTTTATTAACTTTTGTTACGTGAAATTTTAAACTGGGTCTGTTATAAAACCCTCCCCCTTGGGGGGACACCATCCTCGGTGTTCAATGACACTTATATCTCAACAAAACCATTGAAAAACAGAACATACTACCTATGGAGTTTTATAACATAGCTCGTTGTAGTATTTACAATGAACAACCTATTGAAAACATATCGCATACTCGAGCTTTATAACATAGGTCATTACGGCATTTATAATAATATACACATATACACATATGCACATTTTCCTAACCGACAAATTAAAGGATAGGATGCCTGAATCAACAACAAGGGAATCCAAAGGATAGCAACTCCACCCTCAAAGTAATACCAGGATTTACTTCCTTCCCAGGAAGTCCAAAGTCTACTATTAGAGCCAAAGCTAGATCGAATGTCCAACGTTGCAATCATGCACTACTGCACCCTTAGTGAACATTTACTGTCTCATTGTTCCCGAGTGCACTCCCATTGTGCATTTGATTCCAACTGGAAATGATAATGACCAAAACAAATCCATCCCCGACCTTCCCTTCTCTACTACACAATCCCTCAGGAAATACAGTAACCCCCTTCCATGCAGTCACTCACCTTCCAAGTTCCCCGACATCCCCTATCCCAGACGATCTATCCCTTTGCAAGGCTTCCTCGCATCGGAAGATACAAAAACCAAGGAATATACCTGCCTCAAAACCATCATATAGGTCATAACATGTTCATGGAAATAAATGGAAATTATTGGGTAACAGTGTCCCACAATGGCCCTACTCCTGAAGTGCTTTACCAACGTATTGTTTCCTATTTCATTTCCTTTTGTGGTTGCCGCTAATGCTTGCAATCATTTTCAACCACCCAAACAGGCATTTCCGTGCTTCCTGTACCAAGCACATAACTTCCATTAGATTCAAAATAAATTGAAATAAATTCACATCATACCTCATTGGTAGCTCGTCAATAAGGTACACCTACAATCTCGTTCACTTCCTGTCACAACATGTTGTTTGATCAAATCATCATGTATAAAAATATCACATCTGGTTAGATGAAAACGCAACCATCATAGCTTAAAATCTTGAATTGCATAAAATCACCATAAACCATAATCATAAATCACATGTAACCATTATAAGTTAGAATCATAGATCACATGCATAATAAAACTGAAATAAAATATTGATACTTATCCTTCATTGGTCCTTTATGTATGCACACCTGATCAGTTGCCACACCCAAAAAACACCCAGTCCCTTTGCTTCTCTTGAATCACGTACACATACACACAATGTACATCACAACACGTACACCCACACACAACATATAACACCATACAATACATGCACCCACACTAGCATAAGACACATACATCTACTCCTGGTGTACAATACAAAACAATACATATGCCTACACCGACATACAACACATACACCTATATCCAGTGTACAACAAAACACAATACATATACATATACAAAGTACAACACAAGGAATTCACATGTCACGATACCATGACAACACAATGCACATATGTAGTACCACATGCACACAATATCACATGTATACCAATACCACATGCACAACATGTACATAGTACCACCTGTACACAACACTACCTGCCCAACGTGTTCACAACATCACATGTACATGACACCACCTGCAAAATGTGTACACAATGCCAAATGTACACCGCACCACCTGTACAATGTGTACACAATACCACATGTACACAACACCACATACACGACATGTACACGACACCACATGTACACAATGACACATGCATGACATGTACATGGCACCATATGCACACAACACCGTATGTACATAGCACCATATGTATAACACGCACACAACACCATATGTGCATAGCACTGCATATATAGCATGCACATAGCACCATATGTACGCAACACCATATATCCAACATGCGCACAACACCATATGCACACAGTACTGCATATAAAACATGCGTACAATACGATATGTACACAACACCGCATATCCAATCATATACATATCGCCATATATACCCAACACTGCACATGCAATATACACACAACAACATATATAAAACAAGCACACAACATCATATGTACATAACACTATATACAACATTTACACATCACCATAGGTACAATTGCTAAATAGACAACATGCAAAACATATACACAACAGTAGCATTGCACATCCACAAACCACACACTGACCCCACAAGGAAACCTTGTTTCTAGTTTCTTTCCATTATCTATGCTTATCCTACCATGTCGCAGATCACACTACTTTCACTTCGTTGATGTTCCCCTCAACATTACCTACCCATAACATAAACATAGACGTAGTACAACCATATAGTATCAATTCATGTTCATGTGATACTGACCTCATAGATCTGTCAGAGTTACTCTTCCCACTTGATTAATCATCATAAGGCTAAGAACCTATTCATGTCATTCACCTGCATAAGTAATCACTACTCCAAAAGAATGATCCTTGAAAACCTTGTCATAAAGTGACATAGATACATATATACATGCATATATATAATCATTAGCATAAAACAATCATGATCATGTCAGACAACGACATACATATACATATAAACATCAACATAGGACAATCATGATCCCTAACCACCCTGTCAAACAACGATATACATACATACATACATATATGCATATATAGACAGAAACATAATCATAGTCACAACACACTTCCAAATACCATAAGGTCAAGGTTAAGAGAACTTCCTTTATCTATGCACACCATGCACAACATTGAGAACAACAGTTCCCAACATAGCCAAGGCATCTGATACCTCAGATCCATTTACTTTACCTTTTATGATTACATTTCTCATGAATGCTCTGCCATTGTCCATTTACCCAATGGACTCAACCAATCCCATTGACTATCATATTATTGCCTTTCGCTACCCATATACATGCACCGAGCTTCATCCAACCAACTTTTCTCTTTACAACCAATTCCCAAGACTCTCAAAACATAAAAGGCAAGAAAAATAACAAATAAGAAGAAGACCATGCAACCCAAAAATCAATACAACACTGCAACAAGTGGCAAGATCATGCACTAAACACAATCAAGACCGCAAGACCGCAAATCAAATGCAACAAACCACAAATGACCAAAAGCACAAGACTAGAAACAAACGCCATGACTCAATCCCCATGGTTTCCAAACCCTTCCAATGGAAATCTCAACCTGAGCCTTCTTCAAGGTTTCATGGATGTATCTTGCCATGCAATCCCCTCCATCATACTACCATAGCCACATAATTGTTAGTGCATAAATAAATATAATAGTATACCAGTTATCTTACCTTGTTGTGCCAATCATGTTGCCTTGTAACTGAACACACAGTTCAACCACATGTTCTGACAACATATCTATTAATTTGAAGTCAACATTTACCAAGTCTAACAACCATTTCCTAATCAACAATCAAATTATGATCATCAATCATAATACATACTTCTACAACTATCACCTAGTTATATCAGTTGTCTCAACACACGTGTTAGTACAACCATCTTAAAACAAGATCATTTATTCAAGCCGTCTTATAAACACATACTCATATCATGAAATTAATCAAACACTCAAACAACATATAGACAAAATAATAGACACCAAACACTAAAACACCAAATAAGTGACATATTGAAACATTCAAACACCAAGTAAATGACATAAGAAAACTCATACCTCAATGTATTTCAAGGAAGACTATATTTTCCACAAAATCAATCTAGATTAGCATGATTTAACTTCGCAACACATCAACTCAAACATAAATAAGGTCATGATATCAATAACGGTAACTAGATAACATGTTCACATCATAAACTCACAAACAATTGTCATTCATGCATAATAATCACATATGCGTAGTCAGTCCAAATTGGTACGACACAATATCACAAATATTTCAGCTCATACTTGAATATCATAACCATAACTATTTGCATATTTCAATCCAGATCAACACAATACATATAACATCAATATATCAATACAATAACCCTAATCATCAATCCAACCATCATATAACAACAACAAGTTAACATATAACATAATCCTCAAGTTGGCTATCCTATAACAATCAACAAGTTAACATATAATATACTTATCAACAACATATATCATATTCTTAAAGTTAACTAAGATAAAACAATAACAACAATGCATATAACAACATATTAATATCATTCATGACTACTCGACACATGTGCATATGACCACACCGATTCACTAACATCTATCACAAATGTAACCACAACAGCAATAAAAAGAAAAACATGTATGCAACCCTAATGCATATAACAATCCATTAACTAACATACATGCATGTCAATCATACAATACTTATATGACGATCTGCTCTTATCTCAAAGCCTAGTGTTGCAACTTCACTTTGATGATATGCATCTCTTGCTCTATCTCAACCAACACATTAACATCATAACATACCAATAACATCATGATAACCTTATTGCAAACAATGACCTCATGGACAACAATCTTAACTGTGACAATGCATGCATAACAACATATAGAAACTAATATGCATTCATGACGAACACTTCTCGACAACAACACAATCATACTTCTACATGACATCACAAAAACAATAAGGACATCCACCATGCATACATAAGAAGTACATAGACCACAAGAACAAGGAAAATGTATGCATGACAAACACATTCACCCAAGGAGAGAACCATGCTCTTATACCACCTGTAACATACACCTCCCCTCACATTTACCCAAGTAACCAACCAACCAGGGTAAACATGAGCTAAGGGAAGTTAAGAGTAGACTCAAACTCCTTTGTGACTTTAAGGAAGTGGAATCGACGCAGAAAACGATAACACATACTCCATGCACCTGCTATAGGACCACCATAGGCTATCCCAGCCATCAAGATGACTTTTCCCTGGGTCCCATTGAATTTTACTGAAGAAAACCCTCAGACACTCCCTTGATATGGGAAAGGGTGCATTTGGGAGGCTATGGATGCTCCCATGAAATAGGCATGTGTGTGTCCAGGGACTCAATTTCCCAGACCTGTGCCTGCGTCCGCAAGATTTAAGGCACTTTTTAAGCCCATAATCCTGGACACTAGCCAAAAACTCTTGTAACTTTCAGAAATAATAAAACACATAGCGACAATGCCAAATGACCAAAAACCAACTCTAGGACTAGGCCTAACCATTCCCAACTGGGACTGAAATTCTGTTAGACACTTAGCACGAATGAAATCTACAAGTCTAAGATACAAGACAGAGCATGAATGACTTAAAAACTCTTAAGAAAAATTACAAGAAGGATCACCACCCTCTTCCTTGAACATATATGACATCAATTAGGTCTTGCATCCACTATTTAAACAATTAAAAGTAAATACATGAAGTAACCATGACATGAACCCGTCACTTAAAGATGCTTATAACTAGCATAAAACCATGTAAATAACAGTGAGATGACAACCATTAAATCCACACATTAATAAGTAAAAAATAAAGAGAACTTAGCTTCCATTAAACATAGGCAATAACATACCGGTTTCGAAACTTCCACATACCACCCAACCATAGACATGGTTGAGCCAAATCTCTCTTCATCTAGTCACCCCTGTGCCATATTTCAAGCATGAATGTGGGATATGAGGAATAAACCAATCCAAAACCAAACAAAGAAATCCATAGGTTAAATCACCTCCACCCTCATCATACTATGATCAGACCAAAATCTATGCTTAGATCACAAAACCAAACCAAACTTGGAATGCCATCCAGAATCCATCACTATCCTTGAGGAATTTTTTGTCTCCTTGTATCTCAGAATTTACCACAATCCAATCCTGGATCACTAGGTCCTAAACTGAGACACCACCCTCAGGCTTTACTGTGTATCCCACCTGTTGTAACTCCTAGAGACAGCCTTGAGTTGTATAAAGACCAGTGCCTAGGACATCTTAAATGCAAGGAGCATATGACTCAACTAATTACAATTGACAATGTTGGGCTCTCATGCAACTATCACTTTGATGAATGGTTTTAATAAAGGTGGAACCAAGACCCTAAAGTTAAACACAACAACTAGGAAAAATGTAGAAACTGAGTACAAACTGCAAATAGTAAATGCATTAGACAACTTTAAGACAGAATGTTGTAAAGGGGGTCGACTTCTAAAATGAACACACAGATATCAAGTTATATGTGAGCGATTGAATATGACAGAATATGGATTAAGATACCAACTATAACCGGGCTTATTCAAGGATAAGATTCCATATATACTGGGCCTATGCAGAGATAATAATCCATATATCTGAGCTCGTTCGAAGACAAGAATCCATTATAGCTAGTATCAGAAGAATGGTGGTAGAGATAGGAAATGAAACAAAGTATCATGCCTGAGCCATATTTAAAGCGCTATGGATGAGTAAATATGAGTATCTGCTATGATAAATTCATATTCAAACATGGGAGCACTCGCATTCCATAACATTAGATACAATAAATGTGGAAAGAAATGAAATGAACATTTGTATTAAAAACATGGAGAAAAGTTACAAACTGTGAATCATCCAGAGCGAAATCCCCAATTCCAGAAAAGCTTCTTATTACTGAATCCCTACGGGCTCTTCAAACATCTACTATCAAAGTTCATACCAAATACATATAGAACACTTGAACTAGTGAGTCCTTTGGAAAATATGGAACCTTTTGTTAGTGTTTTCTTCCTACTTTTATAACCTCTAATTCCTCTGCAAGAGAAGATATTTTGGGAAAATATCTCCCCCGCGTGCTTGTATATTATTTCTGGTCAAAATCAAAAACAGAAATGATGATGAGGTAAAGTTGCCTCTCATCATCTTACAACGCAGGCCTAAAGCCATTTCTAATTGAAATGTAACAATATGCTACGTGGAAGTAAAAATTGCAGGAGTGAAATAAGGATTTCACCCGAAATGACAAAGTAAAAAGAGCATAAGGTAAAAAGGCCACACAGGCCCGGTCATGAATTATCATTATTGATTGATGAGGCGGAGCTCCTGCTGCTGCTAGCGAAGGCAATACCATTAGTTGTGGGAAGGAGTGGCCTTCTGTTCTGGAGGGTGCGACACTGCTGGTAGTGGCTGAGTTGGTCTTCTACTAATTTGTCTTTAATCTCTGATTCTCTTTACTAATTTTCATTAACCTTTATTGTTTGCTGACAGGTACTTTCTGTGTGCACTAGAGGGTTTTGTTGTGTAACCAATGGTTATGAAATAATTGGTTAAAACGTGGAAATTAACCCTTTATGCCCCCTTTTTTCCTTTGATCAGGCCTCTAAGGATCGTCACCCTCAACCTTGAGTCACTGTGATTGGCTATGAGATGGCCAGCATAATTAAAATTTCGTGAAAAACCTGCACATACAGCAAACCAAATTAAATAAATCTTGCGATGAGTGGTTGACTGCTTTAGAAGGCTCGGGTGAAGGCAGAGGAGCAGTACGAAGGCAAGGAATGCAGCGGAGGCATTTTCATGGTTAAAACAGTCTTTACATTTGATTTGGTGTGAAATTGTGCAGAAGGTGGTTTTGTGGAAAACCAGAGTGGTTTTCATGTGGGGTTGAAGTGGTAAGCGGTAATGAGCCAAATGAACGCGATATGGCTTGGTGGCTGACGCATGTCTTTACAAAACCACAGATTTCATGTGGAAATAGTGCGATCATGTTATTTGATGAATTAAACGTGAAAATGAATGGGAGCCATCTCATCTGGGAAATCTAGATCAACAGCAGAGGAATAACGCGATTGATGGACCTGCGCGGTCGGGTGGGACCGGCACTGACGTCAGCAATTTTTTCATGCAGCGGGATGATCGGATTGTAAAATCGGGAGTGATGTGGGTCATTAGATGAGGAAGATCAATGGTCCAGATCAGAGTGGGGAATGCAATAATGGATGGGTGATCAGGAAATTTGCGAAGGAGCGATGGAGCAAAGACCGTTGGATCATGATAGAGATCAACTACCGGGCACTTGGGAGTACGGATGGGTTTGCGGACTAGGTGCCTCCATAGTGAATGTAGACCGTAGATCTGGGTTGATCGGACGGTGGAGACTTTATCAGCGGGGGATGGACATCGGCAGATAAACATAAAGTGGAAACGGGGAAGAGCGATGTGCGATGTGTGATGGAGTAATGAAGCGATGAAGCGATGAATGGGTGCAGTGCGATGGAGCGAGGAACATTGGATTCAGGAGGAGATCAACAGTCATGATCGCGTCGGGGTTTTTCTCATCGGCAGAAAAGAATTCAGGAGCGAGGACTTCAGAGTGCTGCGATGTGCGATGAGCGATGGATGGGCGCGGCACGATGGATCGATGACCATTGGATCTGGGAGAGATCAACGGCCAGGATTCCATCGGTGGGGGATGATCATCGGCGGAGAATAGGAGTCGGAAGGGAAAGGGCAAACCCTGATGCGATGCGCCAATGCGATGGAGTGAGGCGATGGCCATCGGATCTTTAGGAATGGACGGTCCAGATCATATCGGGGGATCGGCCATTGGCGAAACAAAAAACTTAGAAGCAGGAACTTGGAAAGAGCGACGTGCTATGGCCGATGGGCTTAGTGCTCAATCACGAGGCCCGGTCTCATGGCGGAAAAGGGGCTTGGACTTAAGCGAAAGGGGCTTAGAGGCCTGATATGTAAAAATGAGCACTTTTAGAGCAAAAAGGTGGATTTTAAGCCCTTTCAAAGGTTCCGATAGGTGAAAAATGGGCTTTGACAGTCTATATAGTCCTTGTTGTATTTTCTTTGTCAAATGAAGCTCTTTATCATTAGACATCCTGTCTCGGTGGGGTATCCCATAACAACACCACCAAAACCAATCAAGAGATTCATAGGCCTTTGGGAATTTTCCTTGAGATCACCTCCGCCCCGATTTCCGAAATCCATCTGGAAATTCCAAAGATAAAAACTGAGATCAAAATCCCAACACACCATGGCATCCAGAAAAAGGCAAGGCAAGGCTGAAAACCACTTTCAAAACACGACAAAACCATGCCACCTGTTATCACTCCCCCTTGCTTCCCAAGGCTGAGAATGGAGTTGAAGGAAGTTAACCAAAAACCAACCTTTAGGTCCGGTAGATAGCCCTACCAAGACCAAAGAGGGCTCTCTCAATATAACTTTTCAGTCAAAGGAATGACTGGATATAATTTTATAGGCTAGTTATGATGTTCAATTGATTATGGTTTTTTGTTTGTTTGGAGTTTTTCTAGATAGGAATGATAGTTAGGAAACTAGGTCTAGGGTTTTGGATTGATTTCAGAGTTTTAGTTGTAGAGGTAAGGGTGAGGCCAGGTAGGTAAGCTAAGAAGCATGATTAATTTTTCATTTCATATAGAGTGAACTAAGAGGGAGTGAGAATGAGCATTAAACTGAATTAATTCATCAGAAGAAAAAAGACAATTTCATGTAAATCTTTTGAAAAGCAGAGAATGAAAAGCATGTTTTTGTCAATAAACTGATAAGAATTAGCATAAAGAAGAATATATGTGAAATATGAGTAACATAACATTCAACATCATGAGTTTACAGAGAAAAAAAATGCTCAAAGGCATGCCACAGGAGTCTCAAACTATGTCTGCAACATTGTCCTTGATTTTATTAGCAAAAGCTTGTACAGTAGCTCCATTGCAAATAACAACATCTATCCAACCTCTAAAAATACTTGAGGTGGATTACTTATAAAAAAAAAAAGAGTTCATGACACCTCATAGGGTCGAAATCCTATCCAAAAAGAATCATAATTACATTAGATGAGTCACTTCCTAGAATCTAGGAAAGTTAGAAACTTATCCCTAAAATTTAGCTAAGGACTAGGAGTGAGTGTCTCCTCCATAAAATTACATGTTTCCTCATCATAGAGGCAAAAAAAAACCCAAACACATAAATTTAAACCTCATGGGAATACTAGCATCAAATTTCTAGAGTTTTATGGCCAACACAGCTGTCTGAAAGGAATCCTATGCAGAAACATCGCGCCTGGAGCACAAACGTCATGCCAGTTTTGTAGAAGCGTCACGACAGTTGAGAGGTGATTTTGACCAACTTCTAGGAACCCAAATGAAAATCTGAATTTTTTTTTGAGTATCCATGTGAGTCTATTTTCCATAACACTGTTACTTTTTGGAAAACATCCACAGGAAGGCCTCCAAAAGTGGTTTTTCCCAACCTCACTCCACAAGAGTCGCACCTGCTCCAAAACATTGACAGAAGCATAGTAATAAGTTGGTTTTTTGTTTTTTTCTTTAAAATTATAGGTTTTCATGGAAAATAAACTGCAGATCTTGCATGTACTAGTCATTATGCACCCATCCATGTAATAAAAACTTCATTTGGACGCTTCTGAGGAGACTAAATTTCCAGTTTTGTGCAAAAATCACCAAAAATGAAAAAAGTGCTCAAAATTGGCCAAAATTGGTTTTATAACACCTATGGAGGATGGGCTAAATAGCCATGGATGCCTCAGCAAGGAGGTCCAAGTTGTGTTTCTCCTTGAGCTTCATTTGAGCCTCTTTAAGCTTCTTTTTCACTTGTTTGAGCCTAATTTGTGAAATTTTGTTCCTGGCGCAATAATGATTGGCCATATGTATTTGAATATTATTATTCTTTTTAGCTTTCCTTGGAAGCTTCTCAAGGTGCCCATTGACCCTATCAATCCAATACTCTCTGTCTTGATTGATCTCATCAATAATTAGCTCATGAAAAATTTGCCAACCTGATTTAGGAGGTACTGATTCTATTTCTATCTTAAGCGCCTTCTTGAGGCCTCTTGTCCTTGGTCTTATTCTATTTCTTCCAACCTCTGCATCCTCGAGTTGATCATCATCTACAATCTCCTTGCCCTTGCCTTTTTCTACATCAACATGTACCTTAGGTTTGTCTTAGAGGATCAATTTCACCTTTAACTGAAGATTTTCTTGTTGTAGGAATGTAATTTGAGAATTTGCAATTGAGAAAACCTCCCTCAACTATGCTATTTCCTCATCCTTCTCCTTTATGATCTCCTTGAATGACTTATCTTTCACCTGCTCTACCATGTCAGCTTCTAAGGTTGCTTGTTCATCATGGTGCTACAATGGTGACTCACCATCATGGCTAGGTGGCTCGTGCACTGTTTGTCTTTGCTCAGGTTTAGTTTCAAGTGCCAATACACCTCTGATGGTATTGGGAGAAAACACCAGTATCTTTCCCTTCTAATAGGTTTTAGTGATATCAACCCTAGGTGTTTTTGAAATATGAGCGTGCCTGCTAGAAGAGCCAACCTCCTTTGGTTGTACTGATGTTGTGGTATGAAAAATGGGTGGAATAGTAGCAGGAGTTGATGCTACTTTCTCCATGAAAACCTCCCATGTCATGTTGTTTGTTGAGAACTCGTGCATAACAATCATCTTTACCAAACCATGGTGAAAAATACTGGGATGAGGATTTCTGCCATGTTGACCAAACTCCTGAATAGATAATTTGACAAATTGAGAGATTTGGTAGCTTTGAAATGCATTAGCAACCTGACATGGTATTGGTACAGTCTTGATAATATTCCCTCACATGTAAAATAATTCATGATGAGCTTCATTAATGGGGCATACTTATCAAGTAGATGCCTGAAATGGAAAACATGTTCAGGTTCATCTCTGCAATGAGGTTTTAGGAACATTGGATAATTTTCAAGGTCTGATTCCATGCCCTTGAACCAGACTTACCCTTCATTTGGTATCCTTGTTGCTGAAGTGATGGCCTCTCCTGATAGAGTGAATTCAATGCCTGCAATGGTGGCCTTTTCTCTGCTCAATTTTGTGGCAAAAATGGTAGTCAATGGTGCATGGCATCCTACCTCCATGATCTTCTCAAAAAATCTTAGACATCAAGTATTTTCAAAGCATATTTTAGCATATGGGGAGGCATTGAATTCTTGCAATGTGGATGGCTCAAATATAGAGTGGTGGCCTCCCTTGTGAATTTTATTTTCACCCTCCATGCTACTTTTGAACACAATCAAACCCTCCTATATGAAATGAGTGGGTAGGGATGGTGAATATGGAAAAATAGGGGATATGGATAGGGTAGGTTTAGGCGTTGTGATGGGTATAATAAGGTTGAGGAAAATTCCCAAAAAAATTGAGACAATAGGGTAATGTGTTATCTTGAGGATGCAGGTGCAATTACTTGAAATGGTATGGGGAGATGGGTCAAAATAGGAAAACAAATATTTTCCAGTTTTCATATGGAAGTGTAGTGAGGAGTTAGGATTTTGATGAAAAAGGGTAAAGGGGCCTGCGAGTGGTAGGGGTTATTTAGACCTAGAATGGAGAGAAAAACCCTAATGATGAAAAACACTCATACAATCTTGAATTGACTTGAAGAATGCTTTGGAAGTGTCCACTTACTGTGTAGGAGGCCACAGGAGGTTTGAAGAGTTGTTTTGAAACTTGAGATGTTGATTTGGAGGCCAACATCCAAAAACGTAGCAAACTTTTGCATAAACGTAGCGCTGCCTAGAATCGTAGCGCTAATGCTCAGAAGCATCACGTAGACCCAGAAACATCGCACAACTGCTTCATAAGCGTCGCAGAGCCTCCAAAAACATAGCAGATTGGAATTTCTTGCAAATTTTGACAGTTTTCTTCCACCTTTGGTAATGGTAAGGTACTTTGAAGGTAAGAAATACAATTTATCGAGCAAGAGGAGGTAAAACGAGTGAAATAAATCACTTTTTTCTTTTTTATATAACATCAATAAAAACACCTTTTTTGTCATTTAGTGAAAACATGACCTTTTTGAAAAACACTTTTCTTTTTGAATAATTTGACAATGAAACAAGCTTTTGAAAGTAGAGAAAGTGTTTCTTTTTTTTTCACCTACCTAAGCTAACTCCCTTTTAAACATGCCTTTGTATGATGGAAATGAATGACTCTTCTTTTTGCCTTTTTAATGACAGATTTTGGACTTTTATGGTGGCGAAATGAAAGACACCTAGACACTGACCTAGGTGAAAAAATAATGACTTGACCTAAGACTCTAAATGAAAATGAAGGACACACTAGTACATTTGGGGGAAATTTTGACACTTGGTTTCGACGCTTTTGACCAAATGTCGGAAATTTCCCCAAATTTTTTCAATCCCGCCCGAAACCGTCGCTATACCGACGTTTATAGAAAAGTGTCGCAATACCGACACTTAGAAAAAGTGTCGCAATTGCGACGTTTGGAGGAAGACGTCGCAATTGCAACACTATGCCCCAAAGCGTCGCTATTGCAACGGCTACCTCCAAACGTCTCAAGTGCGACACAATGTCTAAGTGTCGCAATAGTGATGCTTTGTCCGCTGTCGATATAATGACACTTATATGCGCGCTACATAAAAATATGACACTTATATGCGCACTACATAAAAATGATTTTATTAAAAATACGAAACTTATATCCGTCGTAATAGCTACATTAATGTCTAATATCACGTGCGCACCCGCCCTCCGCTCGGGCACGAACACCCGCCCCGGGCCTGCGTACCGGCGCATTTTCCCTCGCACGCCCTCAACTTGCGTGCATCAAACATCGCCCCCGCCCCTTCGCCCCCGAGCTCTGGCACGCATTCGCCCTCGGCATTTGCCCCCGAGTTTGTAGAACAGACCGTCTCGCATTCACCTCAAAGGCATTTCCCCCGCCTCCCCCCGCCTCTTGCAAAACAGGTACTCACTCAAGTTTCGCAACAAGATTTTCCCCGCATTCGCCGCCCCAGGTATCAAAGATTCACCCCGCATTCGCCCTCACTTCTCTTGTAGAACAAGATTCACCCCCGCATTCGCCCGAGTTTCGTTATCAGCATTCGCCCGAGCTCCTAATAGCATTCACCCCCGCATTCACCCTCATTGTTCGCTCACTCTTGTAGAACAAAGATTCTCGCCCTCATCTCGTGCACGCATTCGCCCCTCGCCCGCAAAATGGTAAGTTCTTACCGGCAAGCCCTTCCTCCTATAGTAGGGTTGACTCTATTTGGGTTTTTTGGTCAATTCCATTGGATTGTGTTAGGCTGTAGGGTTCTCTCTAGATGTCAAGAATCAAGATTCAATACCCTCTATTATCTTCATCACCCAATACAAGATTTAAATTTTTTCCAAAGAAACACTTATTAATTTGGCAGCCATTATTTCTCCCTGCTTTAAAAACCCCACATTTAAATGAAAACAAGCATTGCATTTCAACTACAAAAATCTATTAGTGTTCAAATGTACATGTGTGCATCACTTGTGTAGGGTATTCCTTTTCCACTTTCACATTATCCAAGAATGTGTGCAGTATAGTTCATATTTTTTTTTTTATTTAGATTATCTTGAAAAAGGAAAGGTAAATTATTTCCCATGGAAAAAGAAGGTTTTCCCTTTTTACTACTGGAAATGGTACAACAAAGTTCCATTTCTACCCGAAACTCCTATGAAACAGGAACCAAATAAAGGCCATGTCCTCAATGGACATCATTTGGCTTTGAAAATGGCCATTGCACTATGTTGTTTCTTATATTACATCATGATAGTTTCTTAGGTCATTTCTTGTTTCTTGAGATGAAAAACAACCAAAGAAATCATGAAGATCCTTTCAAGAAATAAATGACCATTTCTCAATCATATCTCAACTATTTTTTATTTTATTCAGTGGTTGCTTACTTTGAGAGAAATTTGACACTTTTATAAGAAATATAACATAAAAACACAAAATGGGAAGGAATTGATGAGGTAGATGACCTTTAGTTGTTGTCAATTAAGAATTGATAATACACGATGCATGTTTTGTACTACAAACTAGATTCCTTCCTGGAGTTAGGACACAAAGTATTGAATCAAAGTTGTAGTTTCTAACTTTTTGTATTGGTTCATCAATCTTGAAATTCAGACATTGCATTTCTTCATTGCTTCATGTTTGAATAATTTGCATCATATCGTACAATAGGAAATTAGGAATTATGATTATTATTACTTTATGGATCTGTTAAGTTACTTTTAAGTTTGCATGGTTTAGTGTGAAATTATTCTTGTGTGCCCCTAGGCCCATGTGAAGGAATGCCAAGGACTGAGAACCATAGTTTTTAAATGGTATTGTTTCTTATACCCAAAAACCCCTCAACATCACTTCTTATTAGTTCTTAACAATATTGTTGTAAACAATTTGAGAATTGATATAGAAAAATCTCGCACTTCTCAAGATAAAGTCCTAAAGCTAAAGTGTGATACCATGTGTAATTCAATAGCCCTATTGTCACCTCACCAACCTCTTTTCACTTCGGGCTAGCTCTCCTCCAACTCAAGGGGGGTTCTCCCTAGTAGATGTTAGGGATCTAATGGCCCAACCAAACCAAGTCAAGAGCCCCCTAACTCTCTATGTTTACAACTATCAATCAAAATATTGAACAATAGGGTCAGACATGCATCCTGAAGATAAAATTGCCAGGGTATTTTTGGGTAATTTCAAAGGGAAAGTCCCCAAAAACATATAATCAAGGAATTATAACGTGATTTCAAACATTAAATATCAACAAAATCGCTTAAAGGATATTGAAAGGAAAAAGGTGATGGAAGATAGAAAGTGCCTTACTTAAATGCTCTAAGGATTTTTCAATAGTTGCTCCAAAAGCTTCACTTCAAGGCCCTTCAAGATCGCCTCCAACAATGCTATACCATCAGCTTCAACAATGTTGCTCCAAAAATGTCCTCAAGGTCTTCACAACAAGTTTACTAGAAGTTGCTCCAACAATATATTCAATAAGGTCTTCATTATCAACTCGTCTCTTGTTTGGGTGCCTTAATGTGCAATGACATGTTTCCAGGACTGAATTCAATGCAAGGCATATTTGAAACTCTAACTCTGTCTTCCGGTGTCTTATTAGAAATTATTTTAGTTTTCATTTTTTGTTTTCAAGTTAGATATTGTTTTCAAGTTTTTACATTTATAATTTTATTGCAATGTGGCAGACTGATCAGAGCAGTGCAGGAACAACCCCGAGACGGGATGATCGTGGAAAGAGGCCAACGGAAGAACATGTAAAGTGCTAGCATTGCTCTATCTTCAGGTATTTTAGTTATTTACATAATTGAAATAATATTAATTTTGTTCAAATATGTAGACACCTAGCCATGGTATGCCTGATGATTCCCTCTATGAGGAAGAGCTTTCTTCATCCCTATCTCTAGCGCTCTTGTTGCGAAAAAAGGCACGAGATGAAAGGTCAGAATTTAATACTTTGATAGACGCATCTCAAACACCTGAAACACAAGAGAGGATAAAACAACTTATGAGCCAGCTAGAAAGATATCAGGTAATAATAAAAAGTCAAAAGGATATTTTTTTTGTTCTGCATGAGATGAATTGTGATAGTTTGATTTTTAATTTTTTACATTGACTAAACTAACAAAAAGTTCTTTTGTATGTAGCGTTTTCTGGCACTTGCTGAACCCAGTGTTGGTGGTAGTGGGACACAAGGGCAAGAGATTGCCCAAAAACCCTCTCATACACCTTCTACTCCTTTAGTTGGTGCACCAGGTAAATAATCTTATTGCAATTTTTTTTATTAATATTACCGAACTAGTTCAATGATATTTAAAAACTGGCAATTAAAATTTAATATTATCTTTTTTTGTAGGCGATGCCTCGTCACTGGATGAGACCAAACATCGTGACTACGCAACTAGGTCAGCGGCGACAACTGGTGCACCAGGTAAATAATCTCATTGCAATTTTTTTTATTAATATTACCGAACTAGTTCAATGATATTTAAAAACTGACAATTAAAATTTAATATTATCTTTTTTTGTAGGTGATGCCCCGTCATTGGATGAGACCAGACATCGTGACTACGCAACTAGGTCAGCGGTGACAACTGGTGCACCAGGTAAATAATCTCATTGCAATTTTTTTATTAATATTACCGAACTAGTTCAATTATATTTAAAAACTGACAATTAAAATTTAATATTATCTGTTTTTGTAGGCGATGCCCCGTCACTGGATGAGACCAGACATCGTGACTACGCAACTAGGTCAGCAGTGCGGGTCGAAAGGCACGAAACAGGAGCAGAGCATGATGATATTGATTATGTAATTAGGAGCTTTAAAAATAGGAAGAAGAAAAAGAAAATTCGATAATGTAAAATATTGTATTATTATAAGACAAACGTTACCAATGACCATACTTGGAACGTTTTTTGCGTTATATAAAAAACTCATTTATCATACTATTTTTATGTCAAGCATTAATTGCAATGTTTCCTTGCGTACTTTTTGTTGAATTTTTTTATTATTAGTTATTGAATATTTTTTTTTATGCTCATGAAAGTAAAAAATGAAATATAGATTGGGTATTGGGGAATTGAGAGTGATGTGAGGGGGAGGGGCCATAAGAGCTTCCACCTTCACGTGGTTGGCCCTGTTTAGTAGAGAATAATTTATTGGAGCGATTTAATCTTGGAGCAAACCTCCCTCGATCCAGCGTAGCAACAAAAAAGTCACTGTTGACTTAGTTGCTACTCTTTCAGATCATGGGAAGAACATGTAAAGTGCTAGCATTGCTCTATCTTCAAGTATTTTAGTTATTTACATAATTGAAATAATATTAATTTTTTTCAAATATGTAGACACCTAGCCATGGTACGCCTGATGATTCCCTCTTTGAGGAAGAGCTTTCTTCATCCCTATCTCCAGTGTTCTTGTTGCAAAAAAAGGCACGAGATGCAAGGTCGTAATTTAATACTTTGATAGACGCGCCTCAAACACCTGAAATAGAAGAGAGGATAAAACATCTTATGAGCCAGCTAGAAAGATATCAGGTAATAATAAAAAGTCAAAAGGATATTTTTTTTGTTCTGCATGAGATGAATTGTGATAGTTTTATTTTTAATTTTTACATTGACTAAACTAACAAAAAGTTCTTTTGTATGTAGCATTTTCTGGCACTTGCTGAACCCGGTGTTGGTGGTAGTGGGACACAAGGGCAAGATATTTCCCAACAACCCTCTCGTACACCTTCTACTCCTTTAGGTGCCAACCAAGAAACACACCCTGCCCAAGCAGACACCCAGCCAACCACTGAACGTGTTGGCAATGATGAGGCTGATATGGCCAACTACATTATTGCGTTTCCTGGAGCTACACGTGTCAGCTCCACAAGGACCATTAATGGCACATTTTTGGTGAACGATGAAGGTGTCCCTATAAAGCACGTACAACTCCCAGGTAAATTTTAATATTTTAACTATTTCATGTACTTTATCTAAAACATATTTATCATGATTTTTATTTTTAAATTAATGATAATATTTTTTTTTTTTTTGGTTTTATTCTGTGTAGGAAACAATGAGTTCTACAGGATTCTGGAGAGCCATGCGTTGGTAATTTTTGGCCCAACCATACGTACAGGGTGGAATTCCCAGAATTCCAACCTCAAAAAAGAACTTCTAGATTATTTAGAAGCCCTTTTTGGGGTCGGCACATTTGACAGAAAAGCGGTGGCTCAGGTAGCCGGCAAATATTTGAAATATACCAAGGACACCTATAGGACGCAATTGCAATTTAACCCTAGATATGAGCGTCCTCTCGCAGTTTCAGAGAGTGAGTGGAGAGCACTCATCCATGACGGAAAAGAGAAAAGGGCAAATAAAGAAGGAAAAATGCCAACTGGACCCGCAAGGTAAATTACAACTTTAATTCAATAGCTTTAATTTTCTTTATGTCTAAAATAAAAGTGTGCTACGTCATATCTGACTTCAATCTTTTGATGCTAGGTTGCCTGACACCTCAAAGGCAACCAAATCTAGGATTGAAAAAAAGGGCCATCACAAGCTAGGCCAGGGCGGCTACTTGAAATTAGCCGCAAGAATTGTAATTAAGTAGCTAAACATCTTATAATTAATTGTATCACCTTCCAACGTTTTTGTAATCCTACCAAATATGATTAAAAATACACAATCATATGTAATGTAGGGTGATGACTTCGGAACAGAAACTACAGAGGAAGATAAAAATATCGCTTTCCATTTCGGCTATCAAGCTGTAGTTGAACGTCGCAGAAGCTTGGGGCAGGTCCCAAGATCCATAATGCCTGATAAGGTAAAACATTAACCTTTCAATATGTTTGTTTTCGTCCATAAATTTAATGTCTAACAACTTTGTTTAAATCAGGGGAGAAACACTATCGACGAGGAAAATAACCCAGTTTTAGAGCCAGATGTAGATGATCCTCATGTGCAACCTGATCATTGTAGTGGGGACCAGGCCGACAATGCTACTATCAGTGAGGGCCGTGACGGTAATTAATTTCCACTTATAATTTTTTATAATTATACCTTGATGGTTGTCCTTATAACGTTTTTTGTTTAAATGACAGAGAATGTTTCCCTTGAGGATCTTACCACCAGAGAGGAAGACAGGGCAACAGTCCCAATGGCGACAACTGGTGCACCAGGTAAATAATCTCATTGCAATTTTTTTATTAATATTACCGAACTAGTTCAATGATATTTAAAAACTGACAATTAAAATTTAATATTATCTGTTTTTGTAGGCGATGCCCCGTCACTGGATGAGACCATACATCGTGACTACGCAACTAGGTCAGCGGCGACAACTGGTGCACCAGGTAAATAATCTCATTGCAATTTTTTTTATTAATATTACCGAACTAGTTCAATGATATTTAAAAACTGACAATTAAAATTTAATATTATCTATTTTTGTAGGTGATGCCCCGTCATTGGATGAGACCAGACATCGTGACTACGCAACTAGGTCAGCGGCGACAACTGGTGCACCAGGTAAATAATCTCATTGCAATTTTTTTTATTAATATTACCGAACTAGTTCAATGATATTTAAAAACTGACAATTAAAATTTAATATTATCTTTTTTTGTAGGCGATGCCCCATCACTGGATGAGACCAGACATCGTGACTACGCAACTAGGTCAGCAGTGCGGGTCGAAAGGCATGAAACAGGAGCAGAGCACGATGATATTGATGATGTAATTAGGAGCTTTAGAAATAGGAAGAAGAAAAAGAAAATTTGATAATGTAAAATATTGTATTATTATATGACAAACGTTACCATACTTGGAACGTTTTTTGCGTTATATAAAAAACTCATTTATCATACTATTTTTATGTCAAGCATTAATTGCAATGTTTCTTTGCGTACTTTTTGTTGAATTGTTTTTTTATTAGTTATTGAATATTTTTTTTTATGCTCATGAAAGTAAAAAATGAAATATAGATTGGGTATTGGGGAATTTAGAGTGATGTGAGGGGGGGGGGAGGGGCCATAAGAGCTTCCACCTTCACGTGGTTGGCCCTGTTTAGTAGAGAATAATTTATTGGAGCGATTTAATCTTGGAGCAAACCTCCCTCGATCCAGCGTAGCAACAAAAAAGTCATTGTTGACTTAGCTGCTACTCTTTCAGATCGTGGGAGGCTTGTTCCAAGTTCATGCGACTCCAATAAATTGTTCTTGAAATGAAGAGGAGCTTATTCAGGTATGTTTTGACATTTTCAACATATGTTCTAACATTATCATAAGAATGCATCTTAGAGTAAAAAATACTACATCAATTACTTGTATTTATTGTGTAGATAATGATGGATTTTGATTGACTTGGCAGTGTAGGTACAAATCCTCTTGCATCATGAGCAATAAAACTTGTCAACCAGGGTCATGTCCAGGATATTTTTGCTTGTGCGCTTGACTAGGTTCGTAAAGTCACATTTTGTAAGTTCCTTTACAGTTCATAATTCAATATTAAGCTTGTTCATGATTATTATCTAGGTTTTTTGTATGTGTTTTTTCATCTATTTGATTGTAAGCAAATCTGCATGTTTCCTATTGTTCACTATGATTTCTCCATTTACCACTCCCGGGATGAATCCGACTTTATTGTTACATAGGTTACTTTATTGTTACTATGATTTCTCCATTTACAATTTCATAGGTTACATCATGTAAAGTTGTCAATCTCAGGTTGGTGATGAGCTTTAGTTCTCCAGATTTGGGGCTTTTCTGATATTTTCTCCCTCATGTCATTCCCGCATCACCTCATTGTTTGAGCATGCCAATTGTCTACCACTTGTACCAATTGGCACATGTCAATCTCCGAGTGGTGCCACATTTCACCTATTTTCAGTGAGAGTTTAGGGTTTCTCTAACATAGCTTCAGAAATCCGATTCAGTGCCTGCTTGAATATTGTCACATAATACTCATGGTTTGGATTGATGAGCATGTTCCGAATGGTTGGTTGATTCATAAGAACCACCCATATAGTCATCTTGAGATATTTTAGAAGTTTTCTCGGGTTTCCTTTTTCACCGTTTCTAGTGGGTGGGATGGTGTGGGGTGATCCATCAATACTGGTGCTCTTGTAGTAGGGAATTTGTTTTGGGGGATATAAAGGAGCATTTGATGTAGATATCCCATTGGATGCATTCATAGATGGGCACGAGAGGTCAAGAATTTAAATTAAAAATATGCAACCTCTAGCACGGCAACCTGAAGGCCGCGAGAGACACTGGTTAAAGATTGTTTTGTGCTGGCCTTAATATAGTCGTGATTTATTTCTATTATCTTAATGCAAATATATAGTCCGGTCTCATTAAAATGAGGATTGTGGTTGTATTTATCTTTGTTTGTTTCTCTCTTAATGCTCCAGAAGTTGCCAAAAGTTGCGATAGTTGTTTAGTTTGCCTGTTACAACTTAAAAGTGGTTTTTAGCAATGGGAGTCATGTTTTTTAAGGTTCATACTAATATGAAGATATTGTAATTCTATATTCAGGATAAGAGAAGATGGCCTCTACTTTGGGCAGTATGACAACAATTGCCACATCTACCTCATTGGGTAACAATGGAAAGGGGAAGAAGTTGGGTGAAATGTTTGATAATTATGGCAGACAATTGTCTTCTCTTTCAGTTTTTTCACCCATTTCCTTTAATCGCTCAAGCAGAAGAGGGACTCTGAGATTACGCGACAGAGAGAAGGTAGTTAATACAAGAGATATGGAAAAGGAGTTGTACTTCAACAAGGATGGCTCAATGACAAAAAAATTGCAGGTCAGAGAAAAAATTATGTTTAAAGGAAGGTCACCTGCACGTGAAACTTCACTACGGTGGATCTTTCCTTGTCCACTTATATTCGATTTTAATGTGTTATTTTAATTTTTCATGGAGGGTTTTTTTGGCATATGGTCTGGCATTCAATTGCACACTTACTGAAAGCATTGCCAATTTGTCTTGCAGGCGGTGTGAACAAACTTGCTGATCTTGTTGGAGTCACCCTTGGGGCGAAGGGCAAAATGTTGTCTTGGAGAGCAAGCATGGTTCTCCGAAAATAGTTAATGATGGTGTGACAGTAGCTAAGGAGGTAATTGTAGATGTGTGCTCTGGTTTTCTTTTTAACGTTGTATTATTTCCCCCTCTTAAATGTCTTAGATTTGGTAGGCATAATTTGAAAACTCAAAGGTGAAAGGAAACATATTTGTTACCCAGTGGTCTACTTGGCCTATGGACTAGCCACATTAGAGTAATGCATAAAGATTTTCACAACAATAAAAGGAAAGGGTTATGGCTGAGTCAACTTTTATTGTTATTGACAGTGTAATGAAATGTATCTCAATGCTATGGTTTTGGCCTTTTTATTGGTTGAATTAGAGGACCCAGTTGAAAATATTGGGGCCAAGTTGGTAAGGCAAGCTGCGGAAAAGACAAATGATTTAGTTGGGGATGGAACCACAACATCTGTTGTTCTTGCACATGTTGGAATATTGAAAAATTCCAAAACAATGAATGGAGAATAAATCTCCCTTCCTCTAACACAGAGAAAATAAAAATTTCTTTGATAGGAGACAGAGTTTCAATACTTTGAAAACAAACTTCTATTCCCTTCAATAACTCAAAAAAAACTATTACACTTCTTCCTCACTGAGAGGGATTACAAAATTATGACTGCTACAAAACGCAGTGCATAAAACCAACTCACTGTATGTTCAAAACAAACATACTCTGTCTCTAAAACACTCTGCTGTGTTTTTCACTTTCGCACTGCTGTGCATACACACTTAAAAATTTACACTCAGTCTTTCACTTTTTACACACTACTGTGTAATAAAAAATTTACGTACTGTCTATAAAAAAAACTACCAAGCTTTTTTGTCCTTTTTATTTTTATATGCCGTAACATATAAAACATATTATAATAAACCCTCTTTTTTAAAAAATAAAATTAAAACTAAATTCTATGGCCCACCTTTCATTTTGCATATGATATATATATAACATATGTTTAAAACATATGTATATATTAAACTATCAAAACATTAAAGAACCCTTTCTGTCGGACTTCAAAAGTTTGAATAGATTGAATTTCAAACCAAATTCGCGTTCCAAAATGGGATGCTGACGTCTGCCTAATTTTAACTCGAATTCTCAATCCAATGTGCCCTATAAAAAATTCGGGTCCAGTTTTCAGGTTTTCATATTCCCTTCAATTTCATGCGATCCAATATTAATGCTCCACGTGTCCTCCTTTTGAATTTACAAAACTGTCGGGTAAATTTATGTTTGTTTAATTTCTGGTTGGTGAATTGCGTTAATGCTGGCTGTTGTGTTTAAATACAATCCTGTACAGAAATATGGCTGTGGCCGTCTACAAAAAAAACTTGGAGGAATTTTAAATGCTGAATTAAATTTCTGGATGGCATGCAAGCAACCTCCAAAAAAAAATGTTGCTGCTGCATCCGTCCTTCTGCTGCAGCAGTTGAAGTTAAAATTCAACAGCACGGGGTTTAATAAGTGAGGGTGTAAAGGTAACTTTTTGTCGATAGTACAGGATTAAGATTATCTATTCATTTTTGTAGGGTCTTATGGTGTTTGGTTTTTTAGTTTTGGGTTGGGCTTATTGAGTCTAAGATAGTTTTTGAGTGAAAAAATTGCTATCAGGTATTAAAAAATTTTGGTTCTTTTGTCAAAATTTATGAGCTTGTTAGGAAATACAAAACTGACAATGGTTGTATCTTAAATTTGTGGGAAATAATTTGAAATGAAACCTTTTTGTTTAGGTTGTTGCAGCAGGTGCAAACCCCATTCAAATTACTAGGGGCATTGACAAGACAATAAAGGCCCTTGTTTTAGAACTCAAAATTTTGTCAAAGGAGGTAAACGCTTGCCTTTTGAGTAGGCTGGTTTTCCTTTTTGCTGATGGTTTGGTGTATCTAATTGAATTAGTTGCCTAAGGTATTTTTGATTGCAAACTCCTTTTCATTTTTCATACAGTATTGGCCTTGTGGAATACATTTGATTGTGTGGTCTTGTTAGATCTACAACATTTGTAGTTGTTTAGTCTTATGGCCGAGGTGCACCTTTATTATGGAAATAGTTGATGCAATATTGTCATTTAATCCTTACTGCAGGGTAGCATGTTGAGAAGTTTCTTGTGAAACATTTGGTATTCAAAATGACACTTGATCCTATGCAGCATCATGCACTTGACATCAAAATTCATATTCAAAGTGTGCCAGACAATTCTTGCAAAATTTCAAATATTTATGTTGTTTTAAACCATTATCTTTTTCATGTATTGGATGCTGAAAATGTGAAAAAGACTTCGGTATGAAACCAACTGGTGAATAATTTCCAGCAAAACAACCACTTCCAAGACATGATTTAGAAGTAGAACATATGTACTTATGAAGCATAGAAACATATCCTTGATGCATTGTCAATGTTTGGCTAGGGTTATTTTTGGAGAAAATAACTCCTTATTCCTAGAATAGTGATCTTCAATACAAGTAAATGCCAGAGAAGAGAGATCATCGTGTGACATAAACCTATTAACAAAAGTGAAAAGGGAATGATTATTAATTATGGTATACTAAGTTGTCAGTGATTTTGACTATTTGTCTTTAACATGTAAAAATGTTAAATTCCAAACTTACATCATCATGGTTTGGCATCATGAGCTTGACTAATTGTCCACCATGCTCATAATTTCATTGTTGTCTTCATATCTATAAACAACTTTTCAAATAATAATAAAAAAGTTCTATAAGAAAAATCCAGACCTCCATGCTGCTGCTCCTTGTGAGACAAAGTCAAAATTGCATTACACAATCTGACACATAAGAATCTCCTATATCCCTGTGGTATGTATCCAAATTATTATAATAGTGTCTTCAAGACTTATGTTGACATTGCCAATGAGATATTTAAGCAATGAAAGATGGAGCCTTCTTCATTGTTGTATATGTAACAACCTTTTATTAATATAAAGATTGATGGTTTTGTCTTTCTGAAAATGAAATGTAAAAATAATTTATTGTGGTCAATTGAAAAGTTTTTTTTTTAAAGCTTTTCATTATGGAAGGGCAACATAGATATATGCCCTTCTAATTGAAATTCGGACCTTCCCTTCAAATTTGATCACTGTGTGGGACCTTAACAAACAATAAAAGTATTCCGCCGCACGCTATATAAAACATATAACAAAACCTTTGTCAAAAATTCAAACGAACCCTTTAGCCATGGGTATTTCATCACGAATTGATCATTTTACCATGTACCTTCTTCTAGAGGAATATTCTTCCACTTGATTAGGTACTTCATAATGGTTATATGTCAAAGAGATACATAATTTTTATCTATAACTTTTTGTGGTTCAAGAATAAACTTTCATTCTTCATCTAATTTTGGAAGTTCTATTTACATTGGCATATTTTTTCCCAAAACCTTTTTTAGGCAAGATACATGAAAAACCTTATAAATGCAAGAAGAAGGAAAATATAACTTCTATACCACTTGTGCAATCCTATGAATAATTATTTAGGGCCATAACATTTTTGAGCTAATTCTTTATTCTTCTTTTTTCTTGAATGAAGATTGCTTATAATGCTATAATCTAAAAAATACCCAATTACCCTCCTCAAATTATCTTTCACTTCAATGTTGTTCCCCTTGTTGTTTTATCATGTTTCATGTCATTTCAAGGTTTTCCATAATAATTTTCAAAGTTTCTTTAGTATTTTCCATATGTGACTCTGTTTCCTATACTTTGGACTTATCTTGCAAAAAGTATGAGATACTAGGAGTTGGATATCCATAAAGGGCCTTAAATGGGGAAATTTTAGTATATGTGTGATAGGTAGTATCATATTACCATTCTTCCTTGACGAACCCACTTCATCCATTAAGATTGTTTTTCTAAAGAGTAACATTGTAGATAACCTTAAAAACATTTGTTAACTATTTTTGTTTGACCATTTGATTGTGTTTGATATGTAGAACTCATGGCAGCTAGTGTTTCTCCACTCATATTAAATATTTATTTCCAAAATTTTCTTGTGACTATTACTTTAGGAAACCATGAAGACTATGAATTTCTTTCACGGACACTTCTGCCACTTGGCTTGTTGTTTATGTACTTTGAGCTCTACAAAAAAAATCTACAAAATTTTTCTATATAAATGACCACAAAAATGTAATACTTACCTTTATATTTCAGTAACCCTGTAATAAAGTCTATTGATATATCTTCTAGTCTTTGAATATGTATGTGGAATGGTTGAAGTAACCATAGAGATTTTACTATCTCTCTTTTATTTATTATGCAAACCTGACCTTCTCTTACAAAATTTTGAATATCTTTCTTCATTCCTTCCAAAAATATGTTTTTTGATCCTTTGAGATGTTTTAAGGAACCCTGCGTCCTACCATCAGAGAGACATGGGACTCCCTTAATATTTGTTTATTCAAATATGCTTGCGTGCATAAAAATATTCTACATTTGTACCAAAGTATATCTCTCTTTCACTCCCAATGCTCCATAGAGTTCATCCCATCCTTTATAAATTTTAGTTTTTGTTTAGTACTATTGTCATTTTTCCATTATGGCAAGCTTCTTCTAGCCACCCAGGAATAGAAAATGTAATTGGATATAAATTTGAGGCCTCTTCTATTTTAGAAAGAGCATCATGTACTAAATTTTCCTTACCCTTTTTGCAGATTATCTCAAAATTAAAACTTTGCATTTTTTCTCCTTATTTTTGTTAATCTTCTAATGAAATTCATAGCTTCAAAAAATACTTTATGCTATCATGGTATATCTTGACTTTAAAGTACCTCCCAGTGATATACTATCCCCATTTTTTATTGCATGTAATATTGCTTCCATTTATTTTTCATACGTAGATTTCACCAAATATTTTCTTTGCATTCCTTGCTTTTAAAAGCCAATGATATCCCTTATTGTGTTAATGTTACGTAAATTCCTTTTCCTAGTGCCTCACACTCTACTATGAATGTTTTACCAAAAATAGGTGCAACCGATGTTGGTGTAGAAGACATGGCATCCATTAAAAGAGAGAATGCCAAAGTAGCCTCATCATTCCATATAAATGACATTTTCTTCAAGAGATATGTGAGTGGACTTGAAATGCATGCATAATTCTTAACAAATTATCAATAATATCATGTAAGTCTAAAAAATCTTCTAAGAACCTTCATTTTCTTAGGAATAGGTCATTTTGTAATAGCTTGCATCTTTTGAGGCTCTAACTTCACTCCTTCCTTTAAAACAATATGAACCAAATACTTGAATTCTTATTTCCCAAAAGCACATTTGGATATTTTTACATAAAAATGATTGTTATCAATAATTTATATAACTTTTCTACATGTTTAGTGTGGTATTCCCATGATTTATTATAAATATGTGTATTATCAAAGAAAACCAACACAAATTTTATAAGATGGGATCAAACAAAATTGTTCTTAAGTCGAGCCTGTCGGACTTCAAACGGTGATAAACCATAATTCAAACCAAATTTGCGTTCCAAAATAGCTTGCTGAAACCATAATTCAAACCAAATTCGCGTTCCAAAATAGCCTGCTGACGTCGGCCAATTTTGTGACGCGAAAACCAATTGAATTATGCCCTAATATTTTTTGGGTCCGAAGTTGGACTGGCGTACGAAGGGAGAGTTGTGACGCAAATTTCTTATCAAATTCGCCCTAATCTTTTTCGGGTCTAGATTTCCACTGCGCGAGCGGTCCAAACAAATATCTGATCCAATCAATTTCTGCCATGTGTCCTCAATCAAATGTTTCCCTGTTCCCGGATGCGGGTGCGTTCGATGGCGTTTAAGGCAATGGGACATGGATGTGGCAATTTCATATCAATCGCATTAAGTTTTAACGTTGTTCAATTAAGTTCCAAGGTTTTCACATCTAATCGCATTAAGTTTTAACATTGTTCAAGATCGGACCTCAACTCCTATTAGCGATTCCTCATGCTCCAATATGATCCGGCCTTCGGCTCTCATTAATTATCAGAGATTAATTATGATGGGTGTCCTTCGATTTCATTGCAATCGGGTCGATAAAATGCCATTTCGCTATGGTTTTTCAGATGAGCCGATTGCTAGGTTACACTGCCTGCTCACTATGACGAGAAGGAGAAGTGGCCAGCTGAACTGCTTCTTAGACCTTGCTACATATCTGCATTTCTCTTGGTCTGGTCCTTATCTGTCTTCCTTTGTTTCTTGGAATTCTGCTTCTCTGTCTCCTCTTGTGCCCACTGTTGAGACTGCACCCATGCCTCACCTGTGTCAAAGGATGTGTTGCCGCAGGGGGAGAACTAGAGGTCAACCCCTGTGCACTCCCTCCAGTCCCTCAACTGAGTTGTATTCCAAGTCCATTGATTATTACGCAGGTCGCTATCCAAACACTAGAAGTGGGTGGGGTCGGGTTCTAGGATCTGGCCACCATATGGGCTCCCCTACTCCTCATTTCCCCACCGCTTCACCTTCTCCCATGACACGCACTGCGCTTTTTTCCTTTAATTGCTCTCTGAACCGCCCATGAATCATAGCTTCAATCACCATGGTTTTCCATGAGGAGGCCCAAATGGAGGAACAATGCACCCATCCGGCGGGTCTGAGCTCAGAAAAAGCCGGCCAACATTCGGGCCTTCAGGAGGGGAGCGGTGGCGCCAATGTGGAGATAGCACCTGGCAATCCTGGACCTTCCAAAGGATGGTGCTAAATCGTCGAGGAACCACCGGAGGAGTAGTTTGGTTAATTTGGTTTTCTTGCTTCGCAGGCCCACTTAATTGGGCATGTTTTAGATTATATTATTGTGCTGGACCTCTGTAATATTTTTGAATTTTGTAAACGTTCAAGATTGGTTTCCCCGTATGAGGGTAGTCTTCTTTTTTGATTGTTTGATGACAAATTTTCCATAAGTCTGGGCAATGTTTTTGACTAAAGTCATGCTGTAATTTTATTCCCATTGTTAATAGATTAACTTTACTTAGAAAAAAAAATGTTGCCCTGTTTCTATTTTAAACCTGTTTTTTGAAATACAAAGCCATGTTTATATGATTTTTTATAGTCGAAGTTCTGCGGGGTGGTTTATTATATTAATATTTCACAGTCGAATTATGTTCATAACAATTGGAAAAAAAAATGTTGCCCTGTTTCTATTTTAAACCTATTTTTTGAAATACAGAGCCATGTTTATATGATTGTTTATAGTCGAAGCGCTGTGGGGTGGTTTATTATATTAATATTTCACGGTCATTGGAACATCCACTATTCATAACAAATATTGGAGATTTACTGTCCTGTTTTAAAGTTTCATTTTTTTTTTTTTAAATTGAACCCGTCGTCGGTATACCGACACCTTGTAAGCGTCGGAATTGTGACAGCTTAAAAACGTCGGAAGAGTGACAGTATAAAAACATCGGACGAGCGACATTCAAAACATCGGACCACATTTCGTCGGAATTGCGACAGTTTACAAACGTCGGAAGAGCGACATTCAAAACATCGGACCACATTTCGTCAGAATTGCGACAGTTTACAAACGTCGGACCACATTTCGTCGGAATTGTGACAGTTTACAAACTTCGGAAGAGCGACGTTCAAAACGTCGGACCACATTTCGTCGGAATTGCGACAGTTTACAAACGTCGGAAGAGCGATGTTCAAAATGTTGGACCACATTTCGTTGGAAGTGCGACAGTTTACAAATGTCGGAAGCGCAACGGTTTGGGAAACGTCGGAAGAGCGACGCTTGTTTGGAAGCGACGAAAAAAGTGTCAGTAGTGAGACACTTTGTAAGTGCCTCGGAATTGCGATGGGATGGCAAACCACGTTTTTCCCGTCCTCGAACTGTCGCTCTTGCAACGACTATGTGTCGGAATAGCGATGAATTGGCCGTTGGAAATTGAGCCAAATTTTCTAGTGGTAGGCGTGGAAGCTGAACAATCACAAAAGGAGTCCAAGTGACCTTGGAATGTGGAATCCAAGAGTCACATCATTGTTAATGGTAATAGCATCTCACACTTATCTTTCAGTTCTGTCTTGTGTGCCTACTCGTGTGTGTTTACAAAACCTGTGTTTAACAATTAGAATAAGTTTTTGAGTAAAATAAGAAAACATTTAATAAAATAAATCGTATAAATTACTTTATTAAATTTTTAAATTACAATTTGTTTTTCATCAAAATATGAAATTGGTAGCTTAACGTACTTTTTGGGAATGGGGAATTAGTAGATCTAGAGAATTTATTATAATTTAGTTTTCAAATTGATAGTGGGAACATTTATTAGTAGTTGCTATCAGCTAATGTGGGTTAATTCATTATTTTTATTCAGGGAAAATCAGGCCACCATACCACCTATAATTTCCTAGCTAGTGGTATGTAAGCAGAGAAAATTTTAAGGATGGAAATTTAGGGAATGGAGAATTAGTAGATCTAGAGAATTTATTATAATTTAGTTTTCAAATTGATAGTGGGAACATTTATTAGTAGTTGTTATCAGCTAATATGGGTTTATTCATTATTTTTATTCAAGGAAAATCAGGCCACCATGTCACCTGTAATTTCCTAGCTAGTGGTCTGTAAGCAGAGAAAATTTGAAGGATAAAAATTTATCTTAAAATTTAGAAACCTTATAAATAATCCTTAATATGCAATTATTAAAATGTTTAGTGATAAATTTGTCAAAAATAGTCAATTTTATAATGATTTTATAGATAGTTTATAAAAAATTTGTGGTTTTTAAGGTAAAATAATTTTATACTATTAAATTTGGGTGAATAATTTTTAGAAAAAATGGAAATTAGGGACTTTTTTTTGGAAAAAGCTTAAATAATTAGCCCACTTACAAATGTTAGCCCCTAAAATTTTCCCTCTTTATAAAGAGCAGACCTTTAGTGTCGTTAACCTATTTATTGACATTTGAAAACAACTCTTAACCAAAATAAAATATTTTTAAATATAATTATAAAGAATATAAATTTATGTATTAAATTAAATTGCTTTTGTTTTTGTTGATTTTTCATGACCTTTTTAACATATAAATATTTCTTTTAGAACACTCACAATTTTTTTTTGTGTTTGTTTATTTTTCATGAACTATTTAATATATAAAGATTTCTTTTAGAACACTCATCCTCTTTTATTAACATTAGGGTGTTAATAAATGGAAAATTTTCTCCAACCATTTAAAAACATTAGGATGTTAATAAATAGAAAATTTTCTCCAACTATTTAATGGCATTTGAATAAATATAAAAAAAATTAATTAATTAATTAATTAATTTTTTTTAAATAATTAATTAAAAATATATTAAAAATAAATAATAATATTAAAAACATTATTTTGAATTAGAATATATATATATATATATATATATATATAGAGAGAGAGAGAGAGAGAGAGAGAGAGAGAGAGAGAGGGTGTTTATGAAGCAACATAAGTTAGATAGATCTTAATATTGTGCTCGTCTTTTCATCAGTCTTGATGCTCAAACAATTGTTGATGGTTAATGACGCACATGTTATCTAGCCATTGAGAGAGGTAAGAGCTCATCATATCATCTCTTCCCTATTCTATTTAATAATTATCATGGTAATCAAGTATCATTTCACTAGTAGGGGGCATAGTTCAACACTTAGGATGTCGAACAAGGAACAATTATGGCGACGAATGTGGTGGCTACCTACAAGCAAGAGAAATCATATCTCTGGGCACATGTTGTGGGTATATTTCCTGTTATTTCTATGGTTCTTGAATAACGGGAATAAAGTATAATCTGACAGTAGCCCATGCTCTTGATAATATGTTTCTCCACGTTAGACTTTGGCTCTCTAATGGGGCGTTGTGACTGTTGTATCTTAAGAGACAAACCCTCGTTGTGAAAGGAATTAATTCTTAAGAAAATTTTAAAATTGTGTCACAGGAATGATTTTATCATGAGGTCTTTGTTTTATCCCTCTGGGAACTAGTTTTCTAAAACCCTTAATGATCTGGAATAATAAAATATTTCACAATTCCATTCACTACTGATATCTGAATGGAAGGAAGAACTGCAGGGGAAACTCAAAATGATATGCTAAGGAGTAGAATCTACCACTTTAAAGTTTCAGATGAAAATCATGGAGGGAGAGGAAACTTTGAAATAATATGTTGTAAATACAAAATCTATTACTTTAAAGTTTCATCAACAGTTTGTGAAGAGAGGGGAAACTCAAAATGATATGATGAGGAGAAAAATCTACCACTTTAAAGTTTCAGAGAGAATTGGTGAAGAGAGAAAAGTTGGAGTGAAGGAGCGCAAATTAAGGCTATTAAACTCTTACACACAGATGTAATTAAGAGGCCGGATGCTACATTACTTCAATTCATTCAAAAAATAAGGGACACAAAATGGCACAAGAAATATGAATCACCATCAACAGTTGCAGGAAACTTGCTGCTACTTTCATTTTCCAATCAGAAAAATAAGTATAAAATGTAATCCCCAAGAGGTCCAAAACTCAGAATCCTTCTTTCTGTCTTTCTCTCTTTCCTAAATACAAACAAAATAAATTTGTAACTACTCGAGCTTCTTGGAACTTCTAAACTTCCTAAACTGTTAAACTAATTGTTAAATTGCAATCGAGGACACCATTGTAGCTTCGATCTTAAAAAAGAAAACATAATACACTTGGAATAATCCTTTTGTTGAGTTTGATTTGTTGCTGATGTGTCCCTCTGAAGCGCTGAGGTGTCCTTTCTCATTATGATGCGATAGCTGAACAGTTCTGCAAAAATGCCCCTGTGCCTAAATTTCCCCAGCTGTCGTGCTTCCAACAGTGCCACTATATGCTCTTCTGCCTGACTCTGCCTATGCCTCTGTGCATTTCGACTATGATGTCCCAATAGTATGTATAAATGCATCTCTACCTGACTCTGCACATGCTTTTGTGTTTCGAATGCTATCATCATGTCACCTGCTACCCGGCTCTGCCTCTTCTGCTTGTGCTTGTTGCGTTATGTCTTTTCTTCTCCTTTGCCTTACGTCTGACCACATACCCGAGAATCTCTACCCACGTTCAAAATTTCTTTCATTTCCAAGGCGTTTCACCGGCTTTACGTTATGATCCTCTTTTCTCCCTCTGATGCGATTTAACACAAGAACTGCTTTACCTCTGGATTTTAAAACCTTTGGCGTTCACCTTTGAAACCACACCGTATCCGAATATTTGAGTTTTATTCAACATACATACGGAATAAATCAACAACGGTCGCTTTAAAATAGATCACACATAAACTTAAACCACTTACATACACGCGACACTGTGGTTGTAGGGTCCCACAACATGGTGACCAATCGGAAGCAATCACACTTCGCAACTTATTTGATATCGTATGTCGGCAATTATAACAAATAGCTTAAATGGTAAACAATGAAATCGCCAATGCAAAGTTGTGATGCAGATGTCACATCTCAACATCGCAAATTTTACAACTTATCGCAAATCGCCGCCCGCAAGTTTAAGGCTATGCCGATAAGAGTTAAACCATAATTTATGCGATGTACGATATGCACTAGTACGCTATGCCAACACGTGGCCGTTCTCCTCATCGCATCGCAATCCAAATAACATACTGTGTGATTCCTTAGTGCTAAACACTAAAATATGCGATTTGTAAAATCACTCTAATTGTGATTTAATCTTCGTCGTTGATCTATGCCTAGATCCAACGGTCCTCGCTGTATCTTTACTCCTGTTTTCCGACTTTTCTCCTTTGTTTGTGCCCATTCATTTCTTCCTTATTGTTCATAGAACACTTGACTCATTCACGACTTTGCCCACGTTCATGACTTGACCCTCTTACCGTTCACAACTCTGTCCAGCACGTTCACGACTCTGCCTTTTCTCCTTTTCTGCCTTAACTTCCTTTGTTGCCTTTGTTTCTTTTCTTCCTTTGTTGCCTTTGCCTTTTCTTCTAAAGTTTCTCCTCTCTACTTCTTTGCCTTTGCTGATGGTCTAATGATGCTGCTTCTTCCCTGACTTTGGTTCCAGTGCACATGTGATAATGAATCCTCGTTGCCCTTGTGGTTATCCTTTTGATCATATTGCAGGTCTTCTTGAAATTCTAACCATTGCTCCTCAACAACCTTGAATTGCTCAGAACCTCCTTGATTTTTATCTGATTCAAATTAGGCTACAACATTTGGCTCCAATTGGGGACAACACTTTGGTAACAAAGTGCTGAGAACTTGTAGATCAGTAGCCTTTATTGGGCATGGAGTCAAAGAGCACTTGTAGATCAATAACCTTTATTGGGCATGGAGTCAAAGAAAACTTGTAGATCAGTAGCCTTTATTGGGAATGGAGTCAAGGAGCACTTGTAGATCAGTAGCCTTTACTGGGCATGGAGTCAATCCCGAATGGGAGTTGATCCAATATGAAATCCCCCCAAAACCTGCTACACTTTGGACTTCTTCCTTTATTCTTAAACTAAAAATACTGAACTAGAAATGCTACAACTAAAAATGCTCAACTTCCGAGCTTATTTATGCAGAACTCCCACGTGTGCATTTATGCCTAAACTTAATCAGGTGAAGTCAGCCTTCCAATGGCACCAACCCAACATCTGAATGTTAGACCTAATGCCTTCATACTGTTGAATTTTGAAGATCACAATAGGGAGGTACCATGAAATTTTTCCAAATACAAAGCTTTTCACATACCTTTGTATAAATGCTTGTTGCTGACAAAAGAAAGTTGTCATATGGTCAACCACTGGACCATAGAGATGATGAGACAAATTTTCGGCTGCCTCCTCTTCTTTAACATCTTGCTGATGTAGAATTCTTTGAACAGGGCAGCTTCCTTCACTGTTTGACTCTTCAATTTGAGGTTGTATGTGAGAAGTTTGATTGTTGTTTTCTGCTAAAAACCATTTAGGCCAGGAAGATAAATCTAAGGTTTTTTCCTCATAATGCTGATATTCTTCGTATAATGCCAACTCTTGACAAAAATCTTCAGGAATTGTAATGCAACATTCATCTATCCTCTCATATAAGGTTGCATCAAGATCAATAATACAATCAGAGAAAAAATATTCTTTCTCCAATAAATAATGTACATTTTGGGCCTTATAATATTCTGAGGATATAAAGCAGGAAAAAATCTTCTTGATATGTAAGGGAAAATAGACCATCAAACTGATAGTGAAAAATAAAAATTCCTTTAAAAGTTTCAAACTCTAATACCTATATTCTCCACGGTGCTTTATCATTTCCTTGCCCACAGAATTCCTCATCTAATGAAACCTTCATCAGTGGAGTCACCAGGTGAATAATACACAACCAAATTTGTATCTAAATCTTGTTCACCATCAAGAAATGTATTTCAATACCTAGGGAAAAATAACTCTGTGCCTTCGTCCTCGGCAACGGTGCTAAAAAATGTTGTATCTTAAGAGACAATCCCTCGGTTGTGAAAGGAATCAGTGCTTAAGAACATTTTAAAAGTGTGTCACAAGAATGATTTTATCATGAGTTATTTGTTCTATCCCTCTAAGAACTAGTTTTCTAAAACCCTTAATGATATGGAATAATAAAATATTTCACAATGTCATTCACTGCTAATATCTGAATGGAAAGAAGAACTACAGGGGAAACTCAAAATGATATGTTGAGGAGTAGAATCTACCACTTTAAAGTTTCAGAGGAAATTCATGGAGAGAGAGGAAACTTCGAAATAATATGTTGTAAACACAAAATCTTTTACTTTAAAGTTTCATTAGGAGTTTGTGAAGAGAGGGGAAACTCAAAATGATATGTTGAGGAGCTGAATCTACCACTTTAAAGGTTCAGAGAGAATTGGTGAAGAGAGAAAAGCTGGAGTGAAGGAGCGCAAATTAAGGTTATTAAAGTCTTACACACAGATGTAATTAAGAGACCTTCTGCTACATTACTTCACTTCATTCAAAGAAGAAGGGACACAAAATGGCACAAGAAATACGAATCAACATAAATAGTTAGCAGTTGCCGCGAAAATTGCTGCTACTTTAATTTACCAATCAGAAAAATAAGTACAAAATGTAATCCCCAAGGGGTCCAGAACTCAGAACCCTTCTTTTTGTCCTTCTCTCTTGCTTAAATACAAAAAAAAGCAATTTGTAACTGCTTGAGCTTCTTGGAACTCCTAAACTTCCTAAACTGTTAAACTGATTATTACATTGCAATCGAGGACACCATTTTAGCTTCGATATTAAAAACAAAACATAATACACTTGGAATAATCCTTTTTCTGAGTCTGATTTGTTGCCGATGTGTCCCTCCGAAGTGCTGAGGTGTCCTTTCTCATTATGATGCGATAGCTGCACAGTTCTGCAACAATGCCCCTGTGCCCAACTTGCCCCAGCTGTTGTGCTTCCAACAGTGCCACTATATGCTCTTCTGCATGACTCTGCCTATGCCTCTGTGGGTTTCGGCTGCGATGTCCCAATAGTTTGTATAAACGCATCTCTACTCGACTTTGCCCATGATTTTTCATTTCGAATGCTACCATCATGTCCTCTACTACCTATATCTGCCTCTTTTGCTTGTGCCTGTTGCATTATGTCCTTTCTTCTTCTTTGCCCTGCGTTGGACCACACACCTGAGTCTCTCTACCTGCGTTCAAAATTTCTTTCATGACCAAGGCATTTCACCAGCTTTACGTTATGATCCTCTTTTCTCCCTCTGATGTGGTTTAACACAAGAACTTCCTTACATCCGGATTTGAAAACCTTTGGCGTTCACCTTTGAAATCACATCGCACCCGAATATTGGAATTTTATTAAACATGCATACGGAAGAAATCAACAATAGTAGCTTTAAAATAGATCGCACATAAACTCAAACCACTCACATACACCCGGGACTATGGTTGTAGGGTCCCACAACTTGGTGACCAATTGGAAGCAATCACACTTCACAATTTATTTGATATCGCATGTCGGGAATTATAACAAATAGATTAAATGGTAAACAATGAAATGTTGATGCGAAGTTGTGATGGTGATGTCGCATCGCAACATCACAACTTTTACAAGTTATCGCAAATCGTTGCCCGCAAGTTTAAGGCTATACCGATAAGAGTTAAACCATAATTTATGCAATGTGCAATATGCGTTGGTGCGCTATGCCGACACGTGGCCCTTCTCCTCATTGCATCGCAATCCAAAAAAATACTGTGCGATTCCTTAGTGCTAAACACTAAAATCCGCGGTTTGCGAAATCGCTCTAATTGCGATTTAATCTTCGTCGTTGATCTATGCCTAGATCCAACTGTACTCGTTGTATCTTTACTCTGGTTTTTCAAATTTTCTTCTTTGGTTGTGCCCGTTCGTTTCTTCCTTGTTGTTCGTAGAACACTTGACTCGTTAACAACTTTGTCCACGTTCACGACTTGACCCGCTTGCCGTTCACGACTATGTCCAGCATGTTCATGAATTTGCCTTTGCTGATTGGCTGCCTTTGCTCCTTTTCTGCCTTAACTTCCTTTGTTGCCTTTGTTTCTTTTCTGCCTTTGCGGCCTTTTCCTTTTCTTCTAAAGTTGCGCCTCTCTGCTCCTTTTCCTTTGCTGATGGTATAATGTTGTTGATGCTTCCCTGACTTTGGTTCCAGTGCACATGTGATAAAAAATCCTCGTTGCGCTTGTGGTTATCATTTTGAGCATATTGCAGGTATTCTTGACGTTCTAACCATTGTTCCTGAACAACCCCGATTGCTCAGAACCTCTCTTGATTTTTAGCTGAGTCAAATTATGCTACAATAGTGACGAAAAACAAAATATGATTTTGTGTCGATGTATGTTAAACACCACTTCATATTGCAAGCACCAGACAAAGACAAACTAGAAGGGAAACATAGATAAATAGGTAGGTGACTAGGGACTCACGTCTCAGAAGGAGCCTTCGACATGAGAGGGGTCTAAGAAACCCAAGGGACATGAAAATCAAAGCAACGATAGAAAAAAATGAGGAAGCAAAGGAAAAAGCCTAGCTAGGCTAGCCTTGTCTGCACTACCATGAGAATGAAAAGCAATCATGGTTTTTGAAACAAATAGAGAGCTTGAGAGATTATGACACCCTAATTCATCCACCATGAGAGAAATTATGATGAACCAATATGAGACTAAGAGCAAAGCCAAAAGAATGTATCAATTTATTCCATCCAAAATTTAAATTGATGGAGAGAATCCACGTGCAAAACCTCATCAAATTTCAACGTGTACAGGGTGGTGAAGCTGATTGGAATGCAAGTTGCCCACCTATAAAAATGCAACTGAGAAAATTAGGTCTAACTAGCTCATACCATGGCTAAGGACGATTCATGTTTGCTTCCAAATATCTGATAGATCTATCTTTGATGTCCAAAATTAACTTTGTGTTGTGGGAATTAAGGTTCTCCATTAGAGGGTGGTAAATTCCCACCCTAAATTATGCAATAGAATGAAAGTGTTGTAGCCCCTACAGCACCCTCCAAAAAAATAC